>PVIY010019992.1:0-44835 GCA_004026745.1 Myrmecophaga tridactyla
AATGTAATCATGTATAAGAATTTGTTCACTTCCCCTTTTCTGTTTTTAATCAGTATGTCGGGTACCAAGAATTGTGTTAAGAAATTGAGTGTAACCCTCAACTACACGTGGATTGGACTGATCTATAAATAGTGGCTATCTCCATAGTTAGAGTTGTTACTAGTTTATGAAATAGTCATTAAAGTGAGCACAGCACATACACATTATCTATACTGCTTTTTTGTTATAATTAATACAGGATACATTCTGATAAATTTATCTTATTTTACAGGAGAAAAAATACTTTTTTACCAAGTTTTCCAAAGACAGAATAGATCACAAAACTTAAGATAACTGAATAACCTTGTAATGGAATAAATAACTTCCAAATGTTTCGTGAATTCCAGAAAAACAGCTGGGAATTAAGTTCATCCACTTAAAATTGTTTTACAGTAATTAAAAGATTTTAAACCTCAAGTCTCGAACCCACAGGAGAGCCAGCCTTTTTGATAAACTCTTCGTAAAGTGTTGGAGATTAGAAGCAAGACAGTTTGTGACATGTATGCTTCACAAAAACTAGAGTAGATTTTTACTGAAAAGTGGTACATCTAATGGTCTTTGTTTTTAAAGGTCCAAATGTAATAAAAAAATGAAAAAAGTCTCAGTCTTTTTAATGCATTAAATATTTGTACACAAGACAAGCAATATTTTTGTTACTATAATGTGGTGACATTAGTGTGGAATGGCCCACTCACAGCCATTATAAATTCATACACTCAGGGCCCTTGTCCCACCCAACTACATCTTTATAAACTGCTGTGTAGTAAGATAGTTGTATAAGCCACTTGTGAAAACCAGTTCCCTTACATTATAGAAATGTCACTATGGAGGTTGGTCTTTGACTTCAGAAGTTTCTACATTCACATTTGAGAAATAGGAGGAAAGCAATGCATTGTTTTTTTATTTTTTTAAACGTAACATACAAACATGAACATTCTTACCATATGATCATTCCATTCTTGGTATATAATCAATAACTCACAATATCATCACATAGTTGTATATTCATCACCATGATCATATTTGCATCAATTCAAAAAAAGAAATTAAAAAAAACTCATGCATACCATACCCTTTACCCCTCCCTCTCACTGACTGCTAGTATTTCCATCTACCCAATATATTTTAGCCTTTGTTTCCCCTATTTTTTTCTATATCCCTTAACCACTCCCCTTCATTGATCATTAGCATTTCAATCTACTTAATTTATTTTAACATTTGTTCCCCCTATTATTTATTTTTAATGCATATGTTTTACTCATCGGTCCATACTGTAGATAAAAGGAGCCTCAGACACAAGGTTTTCACAGTCACAAAGTCACATTTGTGAAAGCTATATCATACAATCATCTTCAAGAAACACGGCTACTGGAACACAGCTCTACATTTTCAGGCACTTCCCCTCAGCCTTTCCAATATACCTTAATTAGAAAGGGGATATCTATATAATGCGTAAGAATAACCTCCAGGATAACCTCTGGACTCTGAAATCTCTCAGCCATTGACGTATTTTGTCTCATTTCTCTATTCCCCCTTTTGGTCGAAAGGTTTTCTCAATCCCTTGATAGTGCATTTATTTTGAATATAAATGCATAAAGTTTGTGAACTTAAATTTTACACAACAAATGGGAGAAAGGGGAACCCTCCATTTTTCCCCAATTTACTCACAAGAATGTCAAATTTTGAAAACTCCCAGTCTCAACAAACCCGTCCTTTGAAAATGGCTCTCCTATAGTTTGTGATAATTTTGTATTCCGGAAAGCAGAGCTTTTGGAGAAGAAAGTAGAAGCTATCTCATTTTAACATCGTATTTTGAATGTCCTATTGAAAAGATCTATACTTTGACTATTTGAAAAGAGAATCTGAGATCATGTCTATCGACTATTGAATTTTAAATCTCTCCTTTTTAGTTTTGATCCTTCACATTTAGATACTAGTTTTGGATTTTGACAGTTGGCGCTTCAGTGTGAAACTCCTATAGCCTGCAGTTAACTTGAAGCTTTGGTTTTCCATCTGAACAGGCAATGAAGCTGGGATTATACTTTGTTAAATCCTCATTTCAAAAATCATTCCCTTCCACCCCTACGCACTACCACACAATCTCCCCACCTCGCTTCACCACGTACACTAGTTTTTTCTTGTTTTTTAACCGCTGGGCAAACCTTGCTGGAACAACAACAATTGGCTTAATGATTTGCTCATTAGAGGGCTTAACGTCTTTGCAAATAAAAAATCCACTGCACAATAACAAGCTAAAAGGAACTCAGAACCTTTTTAGAAGAATCATGCTGGATTACAATTTGGCTTACTGTGATGACGTTTCTTTCATCGGTATGGTAAGGAAAATACTTTAGTAGACAACAATGTCTGAATGCATTAGTAATTACAAAACTGTTTACAAATGTCTTACTATTAGGTTGAACCATATGAAATTACTAGAGTAGGATTTTACCAACAAAGTGGCCATTTCATTTGGTTCAAACTAATAAATATTCTAGTTTTATACTCAAGGAGCTTTCTGAGTGTGAAATGATGGAACTTTGATTTACCATATTGACTTATACATTTCTTAAGAATTATTGCATATTGTTCAACAAAACCCTGATTGTAACATAAAATCCAAACTATCAAGTATTTAACAGCCTGATTTTTTAAATATATTATGATAAATAGTCCAGCTAGCTGGGTTATATTCACGTGTTTTCCCACCTAGCAATGAAAATTTCTTAAACTTTTTTGCATGTGTTCAGGAATAAAAAGTGATGTAAGGAGGGGAAATTCCCAGATGAATTGCTCTTTACATGAAAACCAAGATAGTAACTGCAGATAGTGTCTCCCTTTGATGAGCCATTTGAAAAGCAGGAAAGACTGCCAGACTCCTTAACATTCTAGAGTGGCAAGAACCTTAAAGGTCAGCCCACCTTAAGCACCCACCCAGCATTCAGAGAGCATTTCCTTCCCCAAGCCTTCCCAGGGTCCTCCTGACACTGCTTAAATAAATAACTTCCATTGTTAAAGAGTCCACCATCTCTTAGGACAGCTCCTTCCTTCTTTAAGTAGCTAGTAGGAAATATTTCTTCTCATGGAGCTAAAACGCCCTCTTATAATTTTACCCCCCGTCCCTACTTTTACACCTTGAAGCCAAATAAAATAAATGGAATCATTTTCACATGAAAAGCCTTCAAATATTTTAAGACAGGAACCCCTTGAGATACTTTCTCACAGGACACAGTTTCCATTCCTATCATCTTGTCTCTCTTCCAAAAGTTCAAGCATCCACTTGTGATCTGATGCCATTGAGGGTATAGAAGGACTACCCATTTTCTAAGCTCTGGACCACTAGAAATCATAAATGTTTTCCCTAATAATGGTAAAATTGTAATTCCTCCCCTCAATGAACTTGGACTTAAAAGCAAGGCACACTGAGCCCCCAGTCTTGGGGTTTGTTCACATGAAACTTAACCCCACAAAGGATAGGCTAAGCCTACTTAAAATTTAGGCCTAAGAGTCATCCCCAAGAGAGCCTCTTTTGTTGCTCAGATGTGGCCTCTCTCTCCAGCCAACACAACAAGCAAACTCACCACCCTCCCCCTGTCTACATGGGACATGACTCCCAGGAGTGTGGACCTTCCTGACAACGTGAGACAGAAATCCTAGAATGAGTTGAGACTCAGCATCAAGGAATTGAGAAAAAAACCTTCTCGACCAAAAAGAGGAAGAGTGAAATGAGACAAAGTGTCAATGGCTGAGAGATTCCAGAGTCCAGAGGCTATCCTGGAGGTTATTCTTAAGTAGATATCACCTTGTTATTCAAGATGTAATGGAAAGGTTGGGGGGAACTGCCTGAAAATGTAGAGCTGTGTTCCAGTAGCCATGTTTCTTGATGATGATTGAATAATGATATAGCTTTCACAATGTGATTGTGTGATTGTGAAAACCTTGTGTCTGATGCTCCTTTTTATCTACCTTGTCAACAGACGAGTAGAACATATGGAATAAAAATAAATAATAGGGGGAACAAATGTTAAAATATATTTAGTTTGAAATGCTAGCAATCAATGAAAGGGCGGAGTAAGGGGTATGGTGTGTATAATCTTTTTTGTTCTTTTCTGTGTTCGTTTTATTTCTTTTTCTGTTGTCTCTTTATTTCTTATTCTGAATTGATGCAAATGTTCTAAGAAATGATCATGATGATGAATATGCAACTATGTGATGATATTGTGAATTACTGATTATATATGTAGAACAGAATAATCATGTTAAGAATGTTTTTGTTTGTTGTTAAAATTTTTTTAATTAAATAAAAAAAGAAACAGCATAACAACATGAAATAAAAGGTATGTCTAGGTGTCTAAGTAATAGTAGATCATTTCCTTTCAGAGCAGTACATTTAAGGGACAGATGGAGAAATAGGATTGCATGCTTTTTTGTTTCTGGGACAGAAATGCTTCCTAATGAGTGTAAATCCACAACTCCTTAAAATTTGAAGGACAAACTCACTCCATTGAATTCATCAAATATTTAGAAATAGTTCAGTGCTCCTTAGGAAAGAACTGTTAAAGTAATATTTCTTAAATATTTAATTTGACAATTGTAACATCAGAAAGTTTTGCTAAGCCACCAGGTGCTTTTTGGAATAATAAATTGATAATTGTATGAGCAAAAAAAAAATGCAAGGCACATCACTACACCTTGGAAACTACTTGTCTGAAATAAGGGAATTGTTGTATGATGATCTTAATGTCCTGTCCAGCACTAAAATTTTATTCTATCACTGTTACTAGTCTAGACTAACTATACTATAAATTTGAACACCATGAATATTTTCATATGTAGCAAAATGAGAAGCCAGCGTATTCAACCAACTTACACAGTAGTTCTCAAAGCTCATTTGCATACCCTGACCACAGTTTTTACCATTTCTGGGTAGCACCTGTACTATTATCAAGCAACAGATTTCTTTGAATCAATTTGCTTCTTTCACTTGAACAATTTATTTTAAAAGGAAACTTTATATCAGCACTAATGCAGAACCACTGTCTTCCCATAAAAAGGAAATAATATTAAACATTTATTTTAATAGTAATGTTTATATTTAAATGCATATTCTTTTAAAGAACATTATTTAAAACATCTACACACTATCCAAAATCATCTCAATCCCACAAAGTAGTCTGGGTTACATACTTCGGGAAGACCCCACCAACAACTATGTAGGTATGTTCCTTGCTACTTGGAGTTGGGGAACTTTGTTTTCTATCTCAGAAACTATTCCTGGATCAACAAAAACTTACAATTCAAAGGCAAATTAGTGGAAGTTAATTCAATGATCCCCTAATAATAATAAAAGTCCATATACTTTGCATACTTCTGGGTCTTATTTTCCAATTCCGGAAATTAATATGAAAGTAAACCTCGTTACCAATGAAATTTTACTTATGATCTTGGGCCTGAGTTGATCCATCAGCTCCTACAAACCATTTTTCCTGGTGAATGAAATAGCCTCAAGCTATAGAACAAGGTACTAAGTGATGTGGAGATTGAATATTTTTGTCCTAAGGATATCATCAGTGCAGGTCAATAAAAGAATCCACTTGGAGATCAGTGTGCTTATACTAGAAAGTATAAGTATAAAAACTATTCCCTTTTGAAACATCCTCCCCTCCCTCCCTCCAGCTCACTATGTATGTATGTATGTATGTATGTATGTATGCATGTATGCATGTATGTATGTATGCATGTATATGTGTATACACACAAATGACTTGTAAAGTTTGCAATGATACAAGATAAAGTGTTGCATAGAGAACTGCCCTTATGTCTGATTGGGTGTGTTATGTTTGCATTTTTACCCCTCTTGTGGTTTCCTGTCAACCTGTGAGCAGTGAGGAACTTTTCAAAAGGCCTCCCTCATTGAGTCTCAGAAAATTTCAGGAAGTGCCAATATTAGATGGATGTTATGCAGAGTTCATCACTCTGAAACCTCCCCAGCTTTTCCTGTGTATATGCTTTGAATGGCTCTTCCGCCCCCTCAAAAAACACTGTACCATATTCTGGGACATTAGCTTCAAAATACCTCCTTGAAACCATCGCGCGTCAGTCACAGTCTAGGTGTGTGGCTCTCAGATGTTAATGGGCATCAGAATTTCCCCAGGGAGGCCACCTGGGTCCCAGCCCAGCCTACTGAATCAGAGTCTGCCAGAGTCAAGCCAAGGAATCTGCATTTTATGGAACACATCAAAATTTTGAAAACCACTGATTTGGTTCAATCCCCTCATTTTACAAAGGGAAATACTGAAGTCCAACAAGAAGTGAGTAACTCACCTAAGGTCCGACTGCCTGAGACCCATGACTAAAATTGTTCTTTACAGCTTTTGATGGGGAAAGGCAGATCCTCAGGATATTAAAAAAAAATCTGTTCCAGCCTATACGGACAGAACCTTGCCAAGGATTTCACTTCTTTCAGTGTGTGAAACGTTGAATCTTTTAAAATGTTTCTTCTTATGCCAGCTTATTAGACCAAGGATCACTTTCATTGCCATGAAATTCTTCTACTTCTCTCCTTAAATAGCTGGTGACAGCAAACATTGCCAAGGTCGCCAGATATCCAAAACCAATTGTGACCAGCACCCAACAGCCTAAAATTTAATATGCTCTCCAAAGCAAAACTAATAAAATCCAAAAACCATAAAGACTGAAATTAACCATGTGAAGAGAGGCAGTGAAGAACAGTGGTTAAGAACTCAGGCTTTAGTGCATTCTGGGTTCAAGTCCAGTTTTGCCATTTAGTGTTCTCATCTGCACAACGGGGATACAATAACTAAAGTGTCAATCTCCTATGGTGGCTGTGGGAAGAAAAAGAGAGACTGTGTGAAAAACACTTTGCCCAGTGCCTGGTACCTAGTAAACACTCAGTAAATTTTGGTTGCTACTGTTGTTGATGATGATGATGACAGTTCACAATAAATCACCTAGGAAAAATCCCAAACTGTTCCATGTGACACGAGTCAATCCAAGTACAAATGAAGAAAGCCGTAATTTAATCAATTGAAATATAACTTGAGCTGAAGCAATACCGTTTTAACAGAACAGGCAGTCAGCCTGGAATCAAGAAAAGGGGGGCGTGCGGGCCACGGTGGCTCAGCAGGCAAAAATGCTTGCCTGCCATGCCAGAGGACCCGGGTTCGATTCCCGGTGCCTGCCCATTTTAAAAAAAAAGGGAGGGGGGCCACTGAATGTTTCAATAAGTGGTGATTAAACCTTAGGAGGTGTCAGACTCTGGGCTAAGTGATTTTACACCGCATCTCATTCAATCCTTATAACAACCTCATGAGAGAAAGCAGGTATTATCAACTCTTGTTTTAAAGATGAGAAAACTGACATGCCTAAAGGTTAAGTAACTTGTCCAAGATTGCGCAATTCATTTAAGGTGGAGACAAGGTTTCAATCCCGATCTGACTCCACTGCCCTGAATGGATGATGCCTCCATCAGAGAGATGCAAACTCAAACTGGCTGCCAATTGGCCATTCCCTCTTCCACAGTACTTCAAAGGCACCAACAATTTTCTCATCTCCCCAGTTCTTAAAATTATTTTTTTAAAGGGTGGAGAACATAGAACAAATGATTTCTCTTTATAGAACAGGAGTTAAGGCTGGTATCCTAATAGTCATTTTCCAGAACTCTGCTGATGGAAATGTCCACCTTGATCACATTCCAAGCTGTTTTCATCCAGGCCCTCCTTTTAAAGCAGTTTTCACAGCACACCTAATGAACTGCAATTATTGCCTGAAGTATACCCTTAACTAAAAAGGATTAACAAGCAAAGAAATGGTAAGGAATTCATTTGTGATCATATCTGTCCTAAATGCTTTGCAACCCAGTCGAACACATCAACAATACACGCTCTACAGCAGACGCAAGATGTGCCGTCAGCCACGGGCAAGCCAGTGCTCAAAGTAGGATAAGCATGAGTCTCCTCTCTTACTAGAATTATTGTAGCAGGGTTATTTTTTCTTGATTGCACCTACCTTGAAAGTAAACTTTATGTTCTCCCACTCTGTCCCCCATATGGATTAGGCCTAATAAACCAGGGGAAAGTGGGAAGTTGATTTACACACGGGAAAGAAATCAAGCCAATTTCTTTGGCTCTTGCCTAAGTTTTCTAAGCCACGGGAGCGTCCTGGTTCCAGGCAGTGAGAACTAGCGCACATGTAGTAGCTTGATGGCCTGAGACTCGCCGCGGTGTTATTTACATACGATTTGCTTTCTCAGGATCTAGAAGCAGAGGGTTGCTGGCCCTCTGCTCCAGCAGGCGTCACGCACCCTGACACATGCATTCCCCGTGGGAGGGCTCACAAGATTTGGGCTCCTGCTGAGCTGTTTTCTAACCCACTTGGCCAAGACAGAATGCTAAATCTGTTACCTTCTGAGTGATATAATCTCCCAGGGAAGAGCAGACAAACACCCCGTCCACCTGCGCTCCTCTGTCTCTTCTGCTGTGCCTCCAGTGCCCCCTAGGGGAACTTGTAAGAAATGGGTTCGGGGAATTAGGACAAAACTGTCCATTTGCCTGGGACTGAAAGGGGACTTTCGGTCTTAAAACCAGGAAAGTCCCAGGCCAATTGGAGCTGGGGGTGGGGGTGGGGGATCACCCTATTAAATAAAGGGGGACCTAAATAAAGGGTGGGTGGGAATCCTGCACTCTTAAACTTTCGTCACTTTGTGGTTGAAGCCGGATGTGGAGGGGGCAACGGGCTACCTACATTCCCAGTGGCACAGCCCAGAACCTTGAGGAGAGGGGGCAGGGCTACCCAGGAGGGAGATGCACGCTTCTGTATAAAGAGTTCAAAGTCCCCTAGACCCCTGAAGCAGAGAAATGTGTCCGATTCTGCGGCCCAGGCTGGAGAAAGAGCAACCCCAGGTGGGGCTGGTGACTTCACATTCCCGTAATGCCAAGAACCATCCTAGGCACCAGCAATACCAAAACAGTACAACTAGTCCCTGCCTTTAGTCTGGCAGAGGTGACTATAACAGGTGTCACAGTCCAGTGGGTAAGTGCCACCATAATTGAAAAGCTTCACCAAAATGTGCCCTGGAAATGCCCTCACCCAACTGAGGAGTAGGGAGCTCCATGGGCACTTGAGCACAGCCAGGATCGTTCAGGAGGGGTCACGCCCAGGGCCTGGCTGTAGGACAGGACATGAGGGAGAGTCAGGATCATTTTAACCCTGGTCAAAGGCTAGCCCACTTTCGCTGCCTGGCCCCTGGGGACTGACCGGCAGGGACAAAGCCTGAAAGAAGCGGCCGTCAATCTCCAGCCACAGCAAGCTGGTTAAATAAATCATGAGACTGGAGGTATTTCATGCCTACGTAATTGCGAGAAAGACCGTGTAGCAGCAAGAGGCGACACACGTGCCATCACGTTAGGTTTTTCACAAAGTAAATGCATGCTGTACCCGTGCACAATTAGAAATTATCCAGGTGAAGCTGGAAAGGAAAATGTGGAAGCCAACCCAATCTGTTCAGTGGTAAGACGATGCATCATCTCTCATTCTTCTCTTTTTCAAAACTGGGTTTCATACCGTTAAATCGCTTCAACGTTAAACAAGGATAAACATCTGGCGTTCACATGTACAAAATTCGAGTGAAAAATTGCATTTAAAACATACTACCGTAAATTACATTTTGTGTGACAAAAGGAAATAAGAGAAAAGCCCTAGATTAACACATCTGAAGGTACCCAGGATGAGAAGAAAAAAGAAAAAAAAAAAGTTTGCACAGGGGAATTAATTCTCCTTTCAACCCATGGGGCTTAATTATTTTGTCCATCGTCCCATCCTACTGGTGCCAGAGGTGGAGTCGGAACACCCAGGCCAGCAGGGAATCCGCCACCCAAAGGAGGCCAAATTAGCTGTTCGCCCTCCGGGCAGGTGGGAAAGGTAATAAGAGGCTGGTGTCTTTCCAAGGGTTGATCTCTGAAGGATAACAAATCCAGGTTGCCACAGAAATGAGGAGATGGAGATGATTGAACAGCCAGGCCAGGCCTGGCGGCGGCTTCTCACAGCTCCCAGGGTGTGTGCGAGTGACTAAGGAGGGGCAGGTTCCCAGCTGCAGAGTCCCCAGCTCTGGGGCCCGGGTGTGTGCAGGGCCAACAAGCAGCAGCAGTCCCAGCAGCCACTCCCTGTAGACGGTCACCTCACCCTGCCCAGCCCTTCATGCCACCGGCTGCACCACCCCCATCCCTGGCACTTCAGAAAGAGCTTGAGATTATTTACATACCTTTTTAAAACAACAGGATGCTTCCTGCCCATCCAGTTCCCAAACTCCAGGGACGCAGGAGATGTCCCCACACATTAAGTCCCACACCCAGGGCCTCGCCCAGGACCTGAGGCCTCTCTCCTGGGAAGGCCAGGCCTTAATGGAACAGAAGAAAGTGGGTCTTAGCTTGCAGGAAATTTGAATAGTTGCTTGAAATGCTGTGGCACAGCTTTATCCACTTGGAAACATGGGTCTGGGGTCAAAGGTGGCTGCCCTTGGGGCGGTTGTACCCCAGAAAGAACAGAAGGCACTGAAATAAAAACCTGCATGGAAGTGTTCTGGCCTCACCCCGCAAAGCAATCGCCTCTCAAGCCTGCAGGCTAGACACATTCTCCCACGCCAGTGCCCTGTTTGCAAAGGTTTCTGCTCCCCTTTTCTCCTGCCCTAGAACGGGCCCATCATTTCTAGGGGCCTGGCTGGGGCCCCCTTGATCCTGACCCTGATGAGATTTCAGCTCTCCCTGATTCCTGAGGGAAGTCTGCTGCAGATGTTCCTTCCCAACTCCCTCCCCAGGAGGGAAGACAGTCTCTTCCCCAGGAAAGAAGGTGGCAGGCAGACCCCGGGAGGGGTCTTTTCCACGCATTCATTCACAGCCAGGTGACAGGACAAACTCAGCGGTGAGGGAGCCCCAGGTCCAGCCCCAAAGGGTGAGAATCTTGGACATAGAGAAGGGGGCTTCAGTAAAGACTTCTGAGCAGGCGTCACACATGCGGTCCTACGATCCAGGACACTTAGAGGAGGCCTTCGTGGCAGTGTGGTGTCTGCGCTGGCCCGGAAAGGGCAGAGAGTGGCAGAGCACGTGGGGAGGAAGGCTCTGGGGTGGAAAGCACAGAGTGGAGAGAAAAACTGAGAGTCAAGAGGAGACAAGATAAGCTGGGGAGATGAGTGGGGCTGGTTTCCAAGGCCTCATCCCCAAGGTTCTGATGCCCAGACTGACACTCAGACTCAACTCACTCCCCCTGCCATGGAAATGGGTTTCGGCATGTGTGTGAGGGAAAGGGGTCCTGTGCTAGGATATCTTATAGCATCGTTCTCTGCTCTGACCCTTCGGCTCGTTTTCTGCTCTACTGAGATGCCACGTGACCCTGAATTTGATCTCTGACAAAGTGGGGGACTCCAGCAGCCTTGATCCTCCGTTTCTCCTCTGGCCCCAAGCTCCCACTCCCCAACCAAGCCAAAACCCACAGGAGGCAGGAGAGGGCCACGATGGTATCCCCGGCCCAGCAAGCTCCCTGTCTCATCCCTGCCTGTTATTCTCAGCTCAGCTACACTATGAATGGTAGTGTAGCTATCATTTTTTCCCAAACGGCAATGGGAATGGTGACCTGGATTTCCTGGGACCATCTGATTTCAGACACTGTGCCCCACTGCCCCCCTTCAGCCTCCACACTTACCCAACCACACACCAGTTTCTCAGCGGTCACCAGAGTAGGGGCATTGGGCCCGCAGATATCTGCCCTGGGATTTGGGTTGGAGGTTCCGAAGTGAGGCTGCCTCATCCCCCGTGAGCAGTTCCTTCTCCCCATCGCCCCTCCATTCACCCACTTGAATTGTATTTGTGTCCATGTTTAGCTGCACCAGGAGCACCAAGTCTCTTGGAGAACAAGGGCTTCCCACCTTCCTACGGTCCTGTGCACATACATGGTCAGTGAGGTCTGTTAAAGCAGGAGAAAGATCGGAGCCATGCCTCCTGGACTCTGGGAAGACACGCTGTCTCCGCAGCACACCTTGCATTTGGGAGCTCCCAAAGGCCTGGGCTTTGGGGTGGGGGCTTCGAGACAGCCAAGGAGCCCTATGGCTGGAAGAGATCGGCAGAGCGTGACTCAACGCTGGGAGGCCCAGCCCCTCTGCCTTCCATAGCCGAGGGGCTTCCCCTGCAGAGGATGGTCAGCTCCCCTCCCTGTCCCCCCAGACCTTTCTCTACCAGGCAGTGGATCAACCTCCGTTCCGCTTTGCTGAAGAAACCAAGAGCTCCCAGCTCCCTTCCAGAATAGCACCTTCTCCCAGAACAGACACCCCCAGTCTTTCTCTCCAGCCCCAGAGTGCCTCCATCTATAAATAGAGGAAAACTGAGGCCATTCAGAATTCCACTTCCCACCCATGGGAGAGAGGGGTGCCTTGAGACTAAATGAGGCAATCCATGATGGCAACAAGCTACCAAAAAGTACAAGGTTCTCTTCAGACCCTAGGGGGTTTTTGGTTGTTGTCAGCAGGATGAGAGGTGCTTTAAGAAAATTCTCCCCTCCTGTTTTCACTTCCTCTTCTCTCTCTTAACCCTGGGAAGAGGGGAAATTCAACAAAGATTTGCAGTTGACGTGTTAAAGTACCAAAACAACATTCTTCTAGTTGCATTTTCACTGCCTCAGCTGGTGACAGACATGCGACAGGGTTCTGACGCTCCCGGCTCAGGCCTGAAAGAAATCACGGGGTCAGGATGAATTGCACGGTTGAAAGAGAACTCAAGGGCCTCTAGTCCAAAGTTCCACCACGCCGCCATCGAAGAGCCTTCGGCCTGGGAACAGATGCTGCCAAGCGGAGGCCACATACTCCCTTATCCAGGCAGCCCTGTTGAAGACATCGCCCCTAGGTTTTGCTAACCCACATGGGCCTGCCAGCCTCTGGCCCTGGCGGGGGCCCTGGTGCTAACTCTTTGGTACTGGACACCCAGGAATGCCCTAATCCTCCCCAGCTGGCTCCCACCCACAACAAACTCCCAATCAGCCAGACACAAGCAGCAGCAGCTCAGTGGGAATTCTGCTTTAGTCCCCAGCCATACCATCGCCAAAAGCATCACCTGGGTTTACTGGTATTAATAACAATTCAAAAAAATTTTTTTAATTCAAAAAAGCTGTGGGCTTATAGAACAATCATACCTTAGTTAGAGGATTCCCAAACACCACCCTATTATTAGCACCGTGCATTGGTGTGGAACATTACAATTGATGAAAGCCTATTTTATATAATTGTCCTATTATGAATGGTTTAATTTAGGGTTCCCTGTTTGTGTGGTGCAGTTCTATGAGATAATAACAAATATTTGTTCTGCACATTTACCGCTGTGCTAGGCCCCGGGATGAATGAAGCCCGGGGTGAAGGATGAAGGGCGACAAGAGGGAAGGCATGGTCAGTGGGTTTGCAAAGTGGGAAGGCGTTGAGTGCAGCTTGTGGCTGAGAGGTGGTGCCAGCACGCCTGTGGGAGACCCCGAGCCCTGGCACAGGCTGGTGCTCTGCCTCGGTGCTCTCCCCACCCCCAGGAGCCCTCCCGCCAGGATACAGCCCAACGTGCCCTCCTCTGGGGGCACCACTCCTCCACTTCCAGGCAGGGTGACACACTCCCCTGATGGTGGTCTTGACTTAGCATCTGTGTCTCCTCCCAAAAGGGGTGATTCCACCTGATATACCCCATGAATAATTTTGGTGGGTTTTGAAGAAACACTTGACTTTCACCTTTGTGGCCCCAATGATGAATACAATATATAGCAGAATAGGAACTAGGTAGGTGTTCCTTGAATGAATGAATGAAAACCAAGTGGTTCCAGGGCTAGCATATGGCCAGACTTAAGGACAGGGGGCCCATCCTACACAATTTTTGTTCTCTACAGGGCTTCACAGAGAAGCAACCACTTCACGGGCAGAACTAGCCCTACCCACCTTTGGAGAATCACTCATTCAGCAAATATTCACTGAGCTGCCATTCTGGGATACATATGGAGATGCATCAGTGAACACACACGCAAAACGCCCTGCCCTCAGGGCATGGACGTTACATGGAGAATTAGACAAACTTTGGCTTTTGAGTCACACACTTTTTCTGTCCTTTCCGCCCTGCCCCTGCCCACCGCAACCCCCCAGCTTATGCCCTGTTAAGGTGCTAGTGATGCCCGCTTCCTTCCTGGAGAAACGTGTTGGGCGGGAAGGACGGCGCAAGAGGGAAAGAGTGGCCTTTCAAAGTCAGCCGGGACAGGCTCAGGGGAGGTGGCCCTGTGCCTCCGTGGTCCTCACATCTCTGCACCCACCCACGGTGTCTTCTGCCTTTGGCTGGAACAGATCCTCCTTTCTGAATTCGAGTGGATTTAATAGAATGGGCTTTCCTAATGGGGTGACGTGGAGACAGTCTGAGGCGCTCCTCGCCCTGGGCATGTCCTAGCCCTGCAAGGCTTTCTCAGGGGCATCTGGGCGAGGAGACCACCAGCCCTCGTGTCCCATGGCGAGCGCGTGGAGGGGTCTGCCAGCCTCCGGATGACAGCCTGCGGGACCGTGGGTGCTGCGCTTGGGCAGCCATTCCAGCTTGGGAACTCCTGGCTCGGGAGTCAAGGCGCAGAGTGACAGGGCATGCGTCAGCCACAGACACCTGGGCGGGGTTGTTTTCTTAAGGAGCTGGGTGCTCAGTGCAGTCTCAGTAAAGATTCATTAATTTGATGAGAAAACAAAACAAAGTTATAAAATGTATAAGAACTATTTAATAGCAAGTTGAACTTTTGCAAAGTGATCAATCCTTTTTTGTGTGGGGCAAATAATCCTCTCCTAATTGGGTTTTCATGCTGTGAATCTGTTCAAGGCTTGAAGTGAATTGCCTCTTTCCTGGATTAAGTTTTTCTGTGGCCCTCCCAAGCAGACATCCGTTTACATAATCTTTATTCACTTACAGAGCTCTAGGGAGGGTTGTCAGGCTAACCCCTTTCCAAAAGAAAGCCTCACCAGCGTGGGACAGAAATCCTGGAATGAGCTGAGACTCAGCATCAACGGATTGAGAGAACCTTCTCCACCAAAAGGGGGAAGAGTGAAATGAGACAAAGTGTCAATAGCTGAGAGATTCCAAACAGAGTGGAGAGGTTATCCTGGAGGTTATTCTTACGCATTAAGTAGATATCACTTTGTTAACCAAGATGTAATGGAGAGGCTGGAGGGAACTGCCTGAAAATGTAGAGCTGTGTTCCAGTAGCCATGTTTCTTGATGATGATTGTATAATGATACAGCTTTCACAGTGTGACTATTTGACTGTGAAAACCTTGTGTCTGATGCCTCTTTTATCTACCTTGTCAACAGATGAGTAGAATAAAAATAAATAATAGGGGGAACAAATGTTAAAATAAATTTAGTTTGAAATGCTAGTGATCAATGAAAGGGAGAGGTAAGGGGTATAGTATGTATAATCTTTTTTTTTCCTCTGCTGTCGTTTTATTTCTTTTTCTGAATTGATGCCAATGTTCTAAGAAATGATGAATATGCAACTATGTTATGATATTGAGAATTACTGATTATATATGTAGAACGGAATGATATGTTAATGTTTTTGTTTGTTCTTAATTTTTTAATTAATAAATAAATAAATTTAAATTTAAAAAAAAGAAAGCCTTACAACTCTGCAACCACAGAGAATTCAAAGAAATTGGGGTGGTCAAAGAAAAATGTTTTACGCTCTGTGTTTCACAGTTAATAGGAGATACCCTCCTCATTGCATTTCTATTTCTGCCAGTGAAATCAACCTCAGCAGGTCTGCTTTCTTCCTTGTAATGCCAACTGATGAAAGCTGCTCCAAAATTCAAGAAGTCACCCCAAACACAAATAGTCTAAGAAGGAGCTGCTGACGCTGGCCTCTCTCCCACAGCTGCGGAGGGAGAGGTAGCACTCAGCATGAAAAACACAAGTTCCAAGAATCAGATTCAATAAGGTGTTGGGCTGAAAACTTTCGCAAGAATATAAAACTTGTTCTGGACAACACACAGACTCCTATGCACATTGACCACTGTCCCCACTGGGCTTAGGATGACTCTGTCCCTGGACGCATCCTAAGATTTTAGACATGGTTACCATGTCCTGTGAAAAGAATCCCCAAAGACACCTGTACTTCTGACCAGTTTTCTCACTTGATGGTGGGTTGTCTTGTCAACAACGTGGCAACTGCCGCGTCTGCATTCCTAAAACTGCTGTGTTGGCTTCTCTATTAAATCACAAGAGAGTCGCTGGCACGTTCCTTGGCTCCCACTTGCATAGTGGAGCAAAGGAAAGTCTAAGACTGCTGGCTTTACAGACACAATTTGAAAGGCTTGGTTATTTAAATTAATAGAGCTAAGCATTTTTCCCCCTACTGAATCCCCTATGGGGTCTATTTGAAATCTACCTTGGATGGGCACCCTGGGGTTCTGCTCCAAGAGCTCTGCTTTACTGTTCCTCGTCTCCCCTCCCTCCCCTAGAAGTCCTCCTAATTCCACTTGAGCCACTCCTTTGGATCCTTCAGAGTCTATAGCGTGAAACAGAAACAAATCATGAATTAGGTTCCTGTCTCTTTGTGTTGTCTTACTTAAGTTTTTCATCTAGGATGGATGATGGGGGAAGGAAAGTGGGGAATGAGGGAATGGGAAAAGTAATAACCATCGATCCCTACAAATCACTCATAAAAAAGCAATATCTCAATTAAAACTATTTGGTGCTCAAGTGCAGGCTTACCCTAAAGTGTCAAAGTTTGCATTTCAATTGCCCTGTAGGGCCTACTGAGATTCTAATTAATCAGACATGAGTTGCTGGTTCATTCTTGGGACCCCAGGTTCAGAACTTCTCAGAAGCAGCAGCACGCTCACATCCACAGTCTTGGCCCACCAAAAAAAAAAAAGCAATCTAGTTGATTCTGAGAACTTTTTGGCAAGTTCCAGTTTGCCCAAGTGTAACCAACCAAGTGCCATGCCCTTAACTCTCATATAATTTGCTTCCATGAGGACAGTTCTTTTCATCCCAGTATTGACTAATCAACATCTCACCATCCACTGGTTGAATATATCCTATACATTCTTATGATGAACTACTAAACAGCCATCAAGGTAAGGTTATAGAAGAATACTTAATGGCAAGGAGGAAAATTCATGATATATTTGTTAAGAAAAAATAACAGGTTACAGAACAACAGGTGCTGTACAGTATAAACCTATTCTGAAAATATTTCTATTCTATATTCATAGAAAAAAAGAGACTGAACAGATATGGTCATCTCTAAGTGGTTTCTTTATCCCTTATTGTGCTTTCGAAAATTTCACATTTCTGCAATGAGTACTTTCGGAATTGAACAATGTGAAAAACAAACACCCTACATCTTTCAAAGACCAGCTCAAATGCCAGTCTCACCATGAAAATTCCCCTCATTCCCAAATTTCCCCTCCTTCCATCCTTCAGTTTCTGCCTCGTTGTGCTATCCTGCCTTGTTTGGAGGAACTTTCGCTAACCCTTCTCTCCCGCTGTGTTGTAAGCTTCTTGAGGACAGCTCCACGTCTCCTTCATCTTTTTCTTGTCCATCACCAGTTGCCCAGAAGGCTGGGGGAGTTCGATGACTGGCCATGGATAAAAGGACAGAGCGACTTCCCGAGGATACCAGTAGGGATCCAGTAGGGGTCACCTAGTATTGTTTGCAGCTGGCAGTGGTGCGGGTGGGTGTAGGTGTGTGTTTTGGGGGAGGGTGTGGTTTTTTCCAGAGGGCTCCACCTCTTACCAGCTGTGTGGTCTTGGGGACAGTCACACTTCACACCCCAACCTTAAGAGTTTACGAAGCCTTTTTTAATCTATCCTCTCATTTGGTTGTCATAACAAATCCACCAAGACCGTATTATTTCCCCTCACTCACAGGTGAGGTAACCATCCTCAGAGAAGTTAAAAAAACAAAACACGTAGCTGTGAAAACTTACAACAATAATAGCGAGAACGTACTGAGCACCTGGCATAGCCCTAAACATTTCACATGGCTTGTCCTGATGAGTCCTCACAACATGCCTATGAAGGAAGAGTTATGATTAGACCCATTTTACAGATAAGGAAATTGAGGCTCAGAGGAGTTGCCTGGAATCACATGGCTAAAAAAAATGATGATAGAGCTGGGACTTAAACCAGTTTATTTATCTACAGCCCTCTATGCCCTGTTGGCATCTCCCCACATATATGAGTCCATAGATTGTGTCAAATGAAGGGGGCAGACAGGAATTGTTATGAAATTCAGAGATTGAGTTGGTCTGGAGAGTCTTCTTAAGTAAGGTGAGATTTGAGCTAAGCCTTTTCAGACATAGGTGAGTGGAGGAGATGAGGTGGGGCCAGCTTGCCTCACTTAGTGCTGTTTATTGGGTAAGAGTCCCACAAGTCAGATTTAATGACCCAGTTCAACTCTGCCCACACCCCTCTTGGGTGCCCATCTGTGTCAATCACTGAGCTGGAAGGGGCAGGAATGCATAGAGGATTAAAAGAAGGTCCCAGCCTATGAGGAGCTCAGTCTCCTGGAGAAGGCAGACTGGTGCATAATAGCGACCCAAAAAGACATGAGTCAACCACACTGCCAGTGCTTTAAGACCTATCCAGGCCTGAGGGATAGTCCCTGGTCACAATTAAGTCACTGATTTAGGCAAGTCACAGCCTGTCTCTCAGCCTCGATTTCTGCTCCTGGAAAGGCAGTCACCAAATACGCATTGTAAAAAGACTTCTGTGGGCTAACTTCAAGCATTTCCATCCAATTTCCATTCTGCCATACCCATCCACAGTCCCACATATTTTATTGGCAAATAAAAATAAAGAAAAGCAGCCAATTTATTGGAGGAGGGGATAGAAACAGCACCATTCATCAGCTTTCCCCCCTTGTTGTCCCTGACCCCAGGGTAAAAGACCCCATTAGGTCACATCAGTGCCTCCTGGGGTGATGATGCTTTCAGAGGAGATGGTGTAAGCGGGTCAGGCATGCAGGGCCCCGGGAAAGTCTGAGGAAGAGGGATGGTTCTATAGCAATCATGCAGAAGTATGCAACATGAGTCCTAGCAGCCCCCATCTGAATCTGAGGGCTAGAAAGTGTGTGGGCCTCTCCTAACTTCTGCCATTCTTCCCAGGCTCTTTCCAATTGGAACAGGTCCCACAGAAGAAGGGGCTTACCTCTCATTGCCTTATTTTCTTCCAAGGCTCAAGCAACAAGAGCGAGTCTTAAGAGGTTGACTCAGTGACATTTTCTTAAATACACAAGTTGAATAAATGGAAACAGTCCCCTGACTAGGTTCAGTTGACCAATGCCAAGTCAAGTTAGATTCTTGAGCACGTTGGCACCTTGGGTATGCATTTGGTTTCTTTTTCTGTGCATTTTCTTTCTTTTTTTTTTTTTAATTCACATAGATCCTTCCAGTGAGGTGAATTAAATGCTGTACCTTTTCCATCCCAGCCTCCAGGCTTAGATATCCAAACACAATTTCAGGAAACATCAGCTAGAGTAAAATGATCCCTTCTCTGGAAGGGAAGGAAGACAGGGGTCTTCTCCTTCCACCAACCCCCCATTCTACAATCCTGGAACTGTCTAAACAATACTGGGGCTCTCCAGTTGCTCTCAAAGTTGGTATTCTTTAACTTACCCAGCATATGAAGAGGTTGGGCCCTGTAAGAAAACCTTGTCTTCCTGAGCTGCTGCAGAACCTGAGAAGATGTGGTAAAAGAGAAAGACTTCCCAGTAGCTGCACCCACAAGGTTCCGGGGCCTTCACAAGCTGAAGCCAGTGCCAGGTGAATCTTCCACCTGAGGGCCAAACGGAGAAGATATCGGTGCTACCATTCATTTGGTACAAGAAGAAAATGTCCCCAAACCACCTTAAGTTTCTCATCTATCTGCCCAGCCTGACACTGGGTCCTGAGGATACTAAAATGAAAAGGTGAAGGCCTGGTCTCCAGGAATGCAAGATCTCTGGGGGAACAAAGAGGTCTTCAGTGCTTCTTTCTCCTCTCCACCACACACCAGCTCCATAATCCTGATATCAGGAGGTGAGACAAGATGGGTTGACTCAACCTGGAGAAACCACTGGCTGGGCTGTCGACTGACATTTTAGCTAAGACCCCAGTGAGAAGTTTAGAATTTGGAGATGTCTTGGTAACCTCAGTCAATCTTCTATACAGCACTGTGGTGGGTTTGTGCTCTCAGCTCCAAGTAAGGACTGAGCCCACAAAGAGAAGACAAAACTATCACAAAACCGGATACAATGCCTGCTCCCCAGGAGAAAAGAAAACGATGCAAGTAGAGACAGATGCATCACAGGCAACCAAGACCTCTGCCCCAGCAGGCAGACAAGTGGGGGAAAGCATGAACTCAGGCCACCAAGCTCCTTCAAGGGCCCTGAGGACCTGGGCCTGGGTCTGTGGGTGGGGAACCACATGGCAGGTGAGTGGGGAGGTTGCTTAAGTGCACTCAGCGCATGTAAACTCCACTTACGTGGCCCCACCAACAACACGGCACCAAGGGGCCAGATCTGGTTAGGTGGGGTCAGGTATGCAGCTCAAACACCATCCGGTGCAGATGAAGAGTCAACACTGAGACATTCTTTCAAGTCCTAGCATTGCCCCTTGCTTGCTGTGCTCCCCTTAGGAAAAGTCCCTCACATATAAACTGGGGGATGTTTTCAGTACTTCAGTACTTTCAACCCATGGGTTGCTGTCAGGATTGAAGGAGACAAATGGTATAAAGCACTTGAATAATGCACAGCAGCTACACGGAGTCTTTCCCAACCCTTCCAGCTGAACATGGCCCCTGCCCCACGAGACAGCCTGGCTTTCATTTGCTGCCTTGAAGGGAGGATCCTTGTCTGATTTGTATCCACAGCATCTAGCTAGAATTCTAACGATGAGAGAGGATTTAAATAATTTGGGGGATAAAGGGAGGAAAAAGAAAGATTTGAGAAACAATAATGTCTATTGGCAGAAATATGCAACTGCCAGCTACTAAAACAAAAGACTAGACAGACTGAATTGATGGAACTTGGAATTCAGCATGTTTCAGAGAAAAGGAGATTAAACGACTATTGCTACTCAACATATGGTGCATGGACATCACTGGGAGCTTGTTAGAACTGCAGCATCTCAGACCCTACCACAGACCTCCTGAATTAGAATCTGATTCTCAACTGGATGCCCAGGAGATTTCTATACATGCTAAAATCTGACTTGCTGTCAAGACCAGTGGTTCTCAATCTTGACCCTAGTTTAAATGATCTGGAAACTTTTTAAAAATCTTCATGCCCAGGCTGTATCCCAGAATAGTTAGGATCTCATTTATTTTTATAGCTCACCAGGTGATTCCAGTATGCAGCCAGGATGAGGAACCATCAGTCAGAGCCAACCCTACAATTTACAAGTCAAAAAACTACCGCCCACATAGGTACACCGACCTGCCCAAGGGTCAAATAGCAAGTAAATGACAGTGCTTGGAAGTTGAACCCAAGTCCTCCCACTCCAGAGTGCTCTTCATTCACTGTACTTCACTGCCCTACAGGAAATGAGGGTGAGATGAGGGGCGCACCAGGCTTCCCTTTATGGCTTGGCTGCTCCATGGTCAGTGATTTAGCTTCAGATGTCAAAGGGGAGTTTCCTGGACATGGGTGAGCTTATACCTTTGAACTCCCTGATGGACTATATCCACGGAAGACTCACTTTTGGAGGCTGTAGGTCCCGGATGAAGGGGGCCGGTGGGACTCTGCCTCCCCCTGGTAGCCAGTCTCTGGACCTGAGGCACATTCACACTCTCAGCCAGCTGGCCCTGCCATTCCCACACCCCGCGGCCCTCCCAGGGACACAGAGTGCTCAGGGACTGTCCCACCACCCCGGCCCCACAATTCTCAGAACGATTCTCAGGTGAAGTAGCTGAGCCCCCACAGCCTCTCAGCTCCAGGCTCCTCTCAGAACCGCCGGGACAGGCCCGTTCTCAAGTCAGCAACCGCGACGGTCTCGAAACCATCGGGCTAGAGGCTTCCTTGTGACTTGTTTTTGCTCTCTTGTCAGGGTTCTTGGCGGGGGGGGGGGTGTGTGTGTGCATGTGTCTCAAACCTCCGATTGTCTCAGCTTTGTGACTTTTTCTGGTGTGTTTTTGAAGTGGCTTTTTGTTATTCTGCCTCAGCTCACTCACCTTTCTCGGCAGCCGTGGAAAACACTGTTTTGCTCTCCTGTTCTCTCCGATGCGCGTTTGAATTCCATGTAAACAGCTCGCCCAGGGACCTGGCCAGGCGGAACAGGGAGGAGGGGCCTGGGCCGGTCGAACCCTTGAAAATAAACATGGCATGAAGCTCCCCCAGGCTCGAGGACAAGGATGGAGCAGACACAAGAAAGCAGAAGGGACTTTCTAGGCACCCAGCTATTCTATCTTTGACCTGAGAAGGTCAGTTCTGCAGAACAAGCAAGGACAGGGGCTTCCTCCTTCCATGAGCCTCAGGCCTGCTAGACGTAGGCATCCCCTGGCCACAAGGCTGTCTGGTGTCCCCTTCTGAAAATGGCGGAGTAGATCTAGACCTGTGCTACATAATGCAGTAGCCACTAACCACATGTGGCTATTGAACACTTAAAATGTGGCTAGCGTGACTAAGGAACTGAATTTTGTCTTATTTAATTTCATTTAATTTAAATTAAATTTAAGGGTGGTGCAACAGTGGCTCAGTGGCAGAATTCCCGCCTGCCATGCCAGAGACCTGGGTTTGATTCCCAGTGCCTGCCCATGCAAAAAAGAATCATAAATTAAATTTAAATAGCCACATGTGGCTAGTGTCTCCTGTGTTTGATGGTACCGCTCGAAAGCAGCGGTTTTCATTAGAACTGCCTGGGGAGCTCAGAAAAACCTTTGGTGCCTGGGTCTACCCAGTGATTCTGCTTTAGTTGGCATGGAGTACGGGTTGTTTTGAAACTCCACAGGTGATTCTAATGTGCAGCCACGTTTAAGCACCTCTGGCACAAAGGGTTTCTAACAGGTCTTCCTACTCTAACACCCTACGATTCAATTTAGTTTGTGCAAATATGCAGAATTTAAGTTTGCTTAGAGAATCAACTCAAGACATTTAGAAATGCATTTTGTCCACATTCTAAATGTAATACGTGTTCATTGTAGAGAAAATTCAGAGAAGCAAAAAAAAAAAAGGTAAAATCTTCTAAAATCCCACCACCCAGAGATAAAGGGTTAATATTTTCCCATTGATATACTCTTATTTTTAATTCCAAATTGGGATTATACTATGATTCCTATTTGGGATTTAGCTTTGTCACTTTGCTTATTTGGGTAATGAATATTCTACTTGTTCAATTTCATATTACTACTGGCTTCATTTTTGCTATTGTTTAAAAAACACAGTTAGGGATATAATAATAGCAAGAGCTTTAAGAATAGCCAGTCATTAACCCTTTGGGAAAAAAGAAAAAGTTACTTAAGCCGAAGGGTATACAAAATTCTAAGGCCTCTCCTGAATGCTTCCCAAATTACCCTGCCAAAAATTAAACCATTTTACCCCTACCAGCAAAATATGAGAGGACCTAATTTTATGCATGCAGCTTTTAGGTATTGAGCATCTCAAATTTAACAAGATTAAAAGAAAAAAAATTGGCAGCTGGTGTCCCAGCGCAGCATGCTTTTACTGAGCTCTGCCTCTGTGCAATGTGCTGCCTTTGGTGTTGGCGATAGAGACGGATGGAAATCATCTGCTCTCTCTGAGCTCCCCCTCTGGCCAGGGAGAAGGCGGGGAGGTGAGTGATTCTGAGTCAAAGGAGAACAAAATAGGTGCTAAGTAGAGGTACCAGAATCATGCCAGGAAACAGGGAAGAGAAGCCTGTCATTCCTCCTGGGGAATGCTGGCATGTCTGAGAGGTGGCACGTGAGCCCCCCCCCCCCCAAGAAGGGTGAGGAAGGGGGAGCGGTGAGTGGTTTGGCAAACACGGAGAGGCCCTGGAGGGTCAGGGAACTGGGGAAGGCGCCGCTCCCACCACCAGTGGATCTTAACGCGTATCGACACTCCGTGTGGTCAGGAAGCTTCTCTTTAGATCAATCCAACAGCCTCTTATTGCAGCTTAAATCCCTCCCCTCTGGTTTTTTTGCATGGGAACGGGAGTTAAATCGGTTGCCATTTGCCATAAAGTCCCCTTCAGAGAAGTCTAGACCAAGGCAAAGACCACAAGGAAACAAGTGATCATGGTGTGGGTTTTTTGGTGAGTTGAGTTCTTCCAGGATTTGTTCCTTTTTAAAAAAACAATATTGACTTGTGCCGTCATTATATCAAAACAACAATAAAAACAACAAAAAAGAGTTGCAGAAGTCAAGGTCACGGGGCTGGGATGAGCTGGACTCAGCAGGCCACCGGGGCCCAGCCAGCTTGCGGACATCGTCAGGCTGGCGAGTGGCAGCCATGGAGAACGTCCTGGCTTTCCCACTCCGGACCCCAGGAATTTACTTCATCTCACTGAGATTAGGGAACACGGATTGTAAGAAAAGTAAAAACAATAGCTTCGAGGGACAGGAATGCACTTTTAAAAATAATAATAGGGCGGGCCATGGTGGCTTAGCAGGTAAGAACGCTTGCCTGCTGTGCCCGAGGACCCAGGTTCGATTCCTGGTGCCTGCCCATGTAAAAAGTAAAAAAAATAATAATGATAAAATAAATAAAAATAATAATAAACAACCTGTAGATAATATGAAAAAAAAACAAAATTTAAAAAAAATAAAAAGGAAAAACAAACAAAAGAAATAATAAAAAATAAACAATCTGTGATTCCCATCAAATTTAGGCCCACAGATGCTGACCGGCTCTCTTTCATGAATTCCTGTGACTGACGCATGCACACACACACACACACACACAAACACACACACGTGCACACGTGCACCCTTTGCAGCTGTCTCGGCCGTGCAAGCATTTCGGGAATAAGGCAGGTCCCCGGGTCGTTGGTCTCTGCATAATCTCAGGGAAGACAGGAAAAGATGGCCTTTTTTCCGAAACTCACTGCAGGATGAATTAAGGAATTCGCCCAAACTGTGTTTCAGAGCAGGAGGTGGGAAGTGCCTGGCAGCCGTGGTATCTGAGAGAGTCGTGCCCATTTTGCCTCCTACTGGCAGGCACTCCCTTCTCCCCCTAATCTGCCTTGTCACAGAGCTGAATTCCCCCACCTGCCCAGCTTTCGCCTGCTGTCCCTGGAGAGTCCCCTATAACATCACAACAAAAACAAACGCAGCAGAGAGAAAACACCAAATCTTCCCAGCCACCAGCACGCCCCCTCGACCAGGAGCTGCCCCCGCAGGGAGGGCTCTTGACTCAGGTGTCAGATATTACAAATGAAATGCCTTTTTTTTTTCCCTTTGTCTTTTCACTTCTGCTATTTACGCAGAAGTGCCTGCCAGGCACCATAATTCAAGTTCATTTTTAGATTTCTCAGCTGTCCGCCTTTGCCAGGCTGGGCTCAGGCGAGGCCGTCGGTTGGAGGGAAAGAGAGTGGCGAGGAGTCCCGGCGGTGGAGACGCTGCTCCAGGCCAGGCCTGACCCCACTCAACCTCACAATAACTCTCAGAAGAAATTGTGTCATCGACCCTATTTCTGTGAAACTGAGGTTCTGTGAGGTCAAGGGAATTGCTCAAAGTCAAATAACTGAGAAGTAGCGGGACTGAATTTGAAACCAGGACGGGACTGACTCAAAGCCCCGAGTGCTTTGTGCTGAACCGCACACCGCCCCCCCTCGTTCTGGCTCCCACAGCAAAGCTACACACACCCTCTTATCTGCGTGCTTTTCTCTCTCTGCCCCAGCCACCTCCTGGACTTTTGCCCTTTTCGACTTTGGAGGAAAAACAGGGGGGAACAGAGAAGGTTCTGGAAATGTATGGCTTTTCTTGTTTGTTTTTAAAGCAGCTGCACTTGCCTCAGTCTAATCCATTTATGGAACTAACGCCTTGCCCTGGGAATCCTGGCTGAAAAGGGGAGAGGAGGCGAGTTAAAACTCTCACGGTTGGGGGACCCCACTGGACTTGGAGCTGCTCAGGTCTGGGTTGGAGCCCCAGCTCAGGTATATGGGCATGTGCAGGAGCTAAGACTCAGCTTCCTTACCAAAACTGGCAATGATGCCAGTGAGATAAGGAGGGCCCAGCCAGACTCAGGCACACAGCAGATACCCAATCATTGCTTCCTCCCCCTCTTCTACTCTCATCTCCTCCAGAGAGAGGTGCAGGGCCGCCACCAGAGAGCCTGGTCTTCGGGGAGCTTTGGTGACCATCTCTAAAGAGGCTCAATTTTCAATAATGAGGACGTTCCCTCAGCCCCACCCCCAATACTTGTGGCGCCTGGACAACAATATCGGTAGTACATCTGCCACCTGTCCAGATGTTTACATCAGAAATCAAGCTGATAAGCTCTTAAATAAAGTAGATTCTGTCCTCCAACCCTGGAACACAGGCTTTCGTAATGATCCAAAAGGCCAAGTTCAAGTTTAGAATTCTCAGAGTCCTCGGAGGGCTTGTCCCCAGCTCCCAGCCCCGGCGCCCCGTCCTCCTCCTCCTGCCCCCCACAGCCTGCACATCTAAGCCCCACTAACTGCCTCCCCTTGGCCGCCTCTTGAGCCCAAAGGTGCGCTCACCTGTGCCGTCTGCCTGGAATGGGGGTGAAGGGGTGATTTTCCCAGGGAAGAGGCTCGTGGAGGGAATTCTGGGCCTTGGGTCCTGGCACTGGGTGAGGCACAGAGGAGGAGACAGGCCACCGCAGGCCGCCCCTCCAGCTGCCAGAGGAGGCCGAGGGGGGCCTCTAAGGAACGAGACCCCACGCGGACGTGAGGGCAGCGCTGCCTTTGTACAAGGCTTACCTGTGGCTCTAAGAGGGAATCCGGGTGGTGAACTGGGTCTGCGGTGGTCACTCACCCTCCTTCCTGCATTGAGCCCTAAACCGGACATAAAGGAAATTGCACTTTTGACTATTTCATTTTATTTGCAATAATCTCTGTTTTTCTCCGCCCCTGGAACAGGGGGCCAAGGAGGGGGAGATTCTGGCAAGCATATATTGGCCGTTAATTGCTATTTACCCATGCAATCCCCTAAACTCTGTTTCTGTTTGGAGCTTAAAAAGCCTTTCTCCAGGGCAGGCCACGATGGCTCAGTGATAGCGTTCTTGCCTGCCATGCCAGAGACCTGGGTTCGATTCCCAGTGCCTGCCCATGCAAAAAAAAAAAAAAAAAGAAAGAAACCTTGCTCCAAAAAGTTGCAGAGTCCAGATTAGTGGTTGCCAGGGGCTACATGTGGAGAAAGGGAGTTGGGAATTTGGGGGGTGATGGAGCCCCCGTGTACTTTGGTTGTGTTGGTAGTTACACAGCTGTACACACTGGTCAAAACCCCTAGAACTGTATACTAAAATGTGTATACAGTTTTCTGTATGTAAATTATACCTCAAAAATACATTATGTAATAAAAATTCTTTGCTCCAAGTCATATTTAAAAAAAGAAAGAATAGGGATTTAAAAAGAGGAATGTGAAAAAAAAAAGAGGAATATGTTCAGGCATCTAAATTTTAAATACCTTCCCTTGATGCAAACATGTATGGTGACTCAGTGTAGTAGGCATCGGTCATATTTGTGACAGCTCATAACATATAAATAACCTTTCTTTATGAGGGGGAAAGTCCCTTGTTGTGGTCCTGTCCCATCCCCACCCCACCCCACCCCCAAGTAGAAGTCAAGAGCTCAAATTCTCAGCCTCTCTTGACGCTACGACATGGACATATATATGGATCAAAAGTACTCATGCTGGTCTTTGACCCAGAAATGAGCACTGCAGGTCTCCGGGGTTGTGTGGGGGCTTCCATTTCTGCCAGCATGGGAGCTAGACAGGCATTTGGCTAAGGGGATTTCAGCTGTTATAAAGCTGAACTCCTGGTTATCAACTAGTGTGGTGTAGGGGAAAGAGAACAAACAGGGAAGTTCCATTCCTGACCTGTTGCCACAGGCTTTGAGGCTTGTTTGGGCAAGTCACTGGGTAACTTAACCTCACTGAGTCTCTGTTTCCCTATCTGTAAAATGGGTATCCTAATGCTTACCTTGCAGGGTGTTTGTGAGATTAAATGAGGTGATCCGGGGTCTGGCCTGCAGAAGTGCTGCACAAGTATTAGTTCACTTCTTCCCTCGAACAACAGGCATAAAGCTTGAAGATGGTGACCTGCCTATCAGCCTGGGAGCTCCCTGAAGGCTGTGCTGTGTTCCTTCTTTCAGCCTAGGAGCTTCCCCAGAGCTAGGGACTCCAAGACCTTTGCTCAGAAGCCAAAGCTGACACTGATCTCTGAGGAGCAGGGGCAGGTGATCTTCCAGGTATCCAGAGCTCATGCCCCATTAAGCTTCCTTCCTCTGCCCAGTTGCTTCCTAACAGTACCAAGGAATGACCACTGTTTCATGAGCTCTGGATGGAGCCTCTGTGAGACCAAATCAGCTGAAATAACTCCAATTTAACACCCATTATTAAGTACCAAGAATATGCCAGGTGTTATGTTAGGCATCTAAGGAATAAATAAGGAGCCACTTAATTGTAACTACCTGGAAGGAGAATGATGCGTCCAAGCCTATTGGACACAGAGGGGACCAAGAGATGCTCCAGCAGCAGGCGGTGGAGGTCGAGAGTGTCAGGAAGCCTTCAGGAGTCCAGGACTATTGGACCTGGGTATGATGAGTTAGCGTTTGATGGGAGGAGAAGGAGTAGGGGCATCTTGACCTGAGAGAAGAGCTTATGGAAAAATCCAGAAGAATGAAAGTTGCATTCAGGGAACCCAACGTTGGCCCAGAATGGTTGTAACACAAAGTAGGTTCTGGTTGGAAATTAGGGGGTTGAAACCAGAGATGGCAAACTGACAAGGTTGAGAAGGGCTTTGAATGCCATGAAGGGGGCACAAGAGGAAACTTAAGCAGATTGTCTCCTTAAACAATTCTGTGGCAGGACCAGGGTGGCTTCAGGGCTCCCCCTCCCCCTACTTCTTTTGTTTCTGACCAAAGCTCTACTTTCCTAAATGTGCATAGCCTATGCTTCTCTGAACCCCATAGTGCCCCCAGGGGATGACAACGGGATCCCAAAAGTGAGTCCAGAGAGAACATCCAAGATCATATGGTTTAATCTCCAGGTGAGGAAACGAGAGGAGAGACTCATGGAAAATTAGTCGAACTGAGACTTTGAACCCCTCACCCTTCCATTGCGACAGGCAGCCTCTCACTAAGCAAGCATAACGACACCTGGGCTATCTAATAACTAAAATTTACAAACTCGGTTGTGAAACGTGCAGGACTGGCAAAGCAGCAGGCTCAGTCTGTGGGTGGGGAATACGCATTCTGGATTTCACTTGCCACGCGACCAACCTCATTGCCCGCCCCCTGCTTTCCCCACAGAGGCTATTTCAGCCCGGGCTTCCTGTCGCCCTTGCCACCTCACCAAGATAAAGGTTATCACGAAAGTCAACACCAGATCACATTGAGGGACAAAAAAAGCCAGAAAGATTCTGAGCCGCTCTCAGCCACCCACTGGGACTCTGGCTTGGGGCTTCTAGAGTTCGGACAGCATGGCCAGCCCCACCCTTCCAGCTGGCTGAAACTAGAATGGCATGAGGTTTCACTGAGCAATTCTGAAAGAGTTAACTGCTCCCCTGCTTTCCCTTTTCACCTTCCCTCAGACCCCCATTCTCACCTGGCCCCACCCCAACCCTCAGGGAGTTTGGCAGATGAAAAACACAGACCCATGAACCCCTCCCTCTCGATGCCCAACAATGAACCAACGCAGCAAAACAGGAAGCATCTTCCTGTCAAGGCAAACCCATTGTGTTCTCTCTCTGCACTTGTCCTTGTCTTTGCACTTAAGCGCAGGAAACAGCCCCCGAGGCCTTGGCAGCAGGTGTCTGGTGGACCTGGAGGTGGCCCACTAGCCTGTACTAGCCCTCCTACCGCTGCTTCCTCCGGGGGAGCCAACCCCTTCGCCCCTGCAGCCTGATAACCCCTTCACCTCACAACCACTGGTCCAGGCCCAGTTAAGACCTTGAAAGACTCCCAACCCTAAAAAAGATTTTCGTCTCTCTCCAAATATAATTCTTAACACTAACCAAAAAACACAGAATGTACATGTATCCTGAAATTAAAAGAGTTTAATTTTAGATGATCTGATTCTAGTATTCGAGATGAATTCTTCAATGCTGCACCTTTTTCATATTTGGAATGTCCCTGTCTAGCCAGGGCCCTAAATCCATGCCAAATTGGCCTATTGGGTTACCTAACGCTGGTGGAGTTCCACTCTCCTTACCTAGCACTGGTGGAGGTCCACCCTCCTTGACTTCACACTGGGAACAAATAATTCCTAAGTGGGATAAAACGTGGGATGGAGGTGGAAGGGGAGAGAGGTATGATCTTGGATTTTGCCTATTGAATTGTAAGACTGGAAGGACTACAAGCTACCACCACTCTGGGGAGGGCCAAGAAATTGGTACTTTGACCAAGAAAGGCAGGACTTAGTTTCTGCAGACCTGGCTCCCTCCAGGGACTCTGGGTCTGGCCCCCACTGTAGGATCTTTCCAGGTCAGGCATCTTCCCTAGAGGTCTCAAGCCCTGCCCTTTCCTACGATAACAGGGGACTGAGTTTATGTTAGGATAAGATTGTATCTGTCCTCTAGGTAACCAAGTGTCCAGCAGGTGGTTGGACTGAGTGTGAAAGTTTCTTCCAGGTCCTGCTTCCTGTTCATTCTCAGGAACTCTTCTTCCCTCCCCCAGAGGACACAGTCTTAGAGAATGGGGTGAGAGATAGTAAAACTGCCTGAGGGCATCTTTTCCAGGCAGAAAGGGAATAGTCATGGCCCGAGCCCTTCAGATCATGCCCAACGTCAGCAAAGACAGCCTGGCGTGGTTTGAAAAGCCCCTTAGCTTGAAGGTAAAGGTCAAGTCACTTATTCTCTTTCAAGTTGCAGTTTCCTCTAACGTGAAATGGAAACCTACCAAGAAGAGCAGGTCTGAGGTTAGGTGAGATAATATGGAAGAACGTGCTTGGAAATATGGAAGCACCACACAAATGTATTATTTTGCACTAGCTGGCAGGCTCCTTGAGACCAGAGACAAGGTTTTAATGGGCCTTCAAGCCCTAATACCTGGCCCAATACCTAGCAGACTAGGTACTCAGTAGATGGATGTTGGATGAATGGATGGACGGATAGATGAGTAGACAGAAAGATGGAAAGTACAGTCCTAGGAACAGCCAATCCTTGGAACAGATCTTTTTCACGTCTCAGCAGCACGAACAGATTCACTTCAAAACAAGGCAAAAGCAAAAGCTATTTCATGTGCTAAGCACAACCAATTCATTAAGCAGGTAACAAAGGCCAGAATTCTGGCCATGGGGCATGTCACCCCTGAAAGGAGGTCGAGGTAAACAGTGTGACTCTTGTTCCATCCTAAACTCCCAAACTGAGAGACTCAATGGAAGTAAGCAACCTGCTCAAGGTCTGCCAAGCAAGGCCTCATCCTTGCTACTGAGCACTCACCACTGCCCACTTTCATCACCTGGGCCATTCCTATTCCTCCTTAGATGTTCAGTGCCTTCCTGGCTCCCCTTCTCTGTGATCCTATAGCATGCTGGACTTGCCCCCCAGTTAATTTTTATCACATTGTACAATAATTACATCTTTCTTTTTTTTAATATTTTGAAATGTTTAAGACATAAAGCTATAAAGAATAATTCAATGAAGACCTTTGTCCATTTTAAGCAATATCACAATACAGTTTAAACCTCCTGGGCTCCCCTGTCCATTTACATCCATCTTGCCTGTTTTGGTTTGCTAAAACTAATGAAACGCAATATACCGGAAATGGGTTGACATCTACAGTGGAGATTTATTAATCTGCACGTTTACAGTTCTTAGGCCATGAAAAATGTTCAAATAAAGGCATCAGTAGGATGGTACCTCCTCTGAAATCTGGCTACCTGCAAGTTTGGGCTCCTCTGTCAGATAGCAAGGCACATGGCGACGTCTTCTGGTCCTTCTCTCCCATGTGTTTTGCTTCTGGCTCTAGTTTCAGTGGCTTCCTCAGAGCTCCTCTTAATTTCATCCTATATGTTTTATCTTCTGATAAAGGACTCCAGTAAGAGGACTAAGACCACCTTGAATGAGGTGGATCAAATCTCAATTGAAATAACCTAATCAGAAGGTCCCACCTACAATAGGTTTACACTCATAGGAATGGATTAAATTTAAGAACTTGATTTTCTAGGTAACATAACAGCTTCAAACTACCACACCTTCCCATCCTGAATATAATGTATACCTTCTCATACATGTCTGTATACTTTTACTACTATGGTAATTGCCTCTTTATTTGCCCATCCTCCTCAATGCTCCATGTAAGCTTGGCAAGACAAGGGACCGTATGTCTTCATCTTTGTATTCTTAAGCGTCCAGCCTGGCAAATAAGTGCTCATCAAAAATCTATTGAATGAATAAATGATGTCACTACAGAAGCAAAAGAGGCATCCTAGGGTCCATTCCCTGAGTACCGGGTATTCTCAGCTGCCAAGATACAGCTATCCAAGTTGCTGCTGAAACCAGGTTTTCAGCCACCTTCAAAGGAAATTTTTTTTTTTTCAAAGGAAATTTTAAAAGAAGAAAGGAATTCCAAAGAAAAGGGTAGAAAGAGTAGTAGCATCTTAGGAAAAGGTTGAAGTCGTTTCAACAATCAGTGAAGCATTTCTTAAGCACCTGCTTATTATATAATCAATATTGATAGCCTCTATTTCCACAGGATAATCATAAAGAAGACCAAAGACCAAGTGGTTCAAAGATGCCACAGATAGGAGCCAGCACGATGTTTATTGGCCTCCTCTTATGGCCATGTCCTTACATAGACACTTTGGACTATCTGTGGGACTCCAACTGGAGAACATGAACTTGGAGTGAATGCCTTTACTTACAACACAAACTACATCATCAGCACAGCTTTGACACAATTATGCCCACTCTCACAAGCCACTGGGCATCAATAAGAGGCTTCACTTCCAGAGTTCCTGCTCTGACCTTTTAAGCTTCTGCAGAGCAAAAAGTCAGCAGTCTCAAGGAGCTGATTTCAAAAGCCTCTTGCTAAGTATGCAACACATCTTAAGGGGAATGGCATAGAACATTCTGGGATAGAGGACTTTGCCTATGAGACCCAGGCAAATTATTGAACTATACTAAACTATATAAAAATCTGTTTTTTAAATCTCAACACAGCAGGCGCAATGTTGTGCTCAAGAAACACAAAGTCTGTTCTGGAAGAACAAAATAGTTCCTGTACCATCTCTGTGTATGACAATTGGATTGACCCAAAGTTAAGCATTGTGGGAGTTCAGAGGAGTGAAGTTAATGAAAATGGGATCTGCTTGTGCCTCTCGGGTTGGATTTAGAAAGGGATCCAGGTTCCTCCTACATAGTCCCTCTTATAGAAAGTGGATTCTCAGTGAATAGTCACTAACTACGTGATTACTGGCTATGGGGAAGCTCACAATCAGTGCTGAGAAATACTCGGGAATCCCCATTGCCTCTCTCAGAGACCAGCTCAGAAACTGAAACTAAAGGCTCCCTGGCCAGAGTATCTGATGTCTACACGCCACAGTTGGAGGGCTATGATATGAAGGACAGAGAGAGGAGTAATGGTGTCAGGCAGGGATATGTTGAGGAGATCTGAGCCAGGAACACCTTCTCTTACCCCTATTCTGCCCCAAAGCTCTCCAGCCCTGTCCTGTTCATGAACTTTCATGATCTGAGACCTTCTAAGGGGCTTTACCAGCTGGAGAAAATCCTTGAGGATAACAGTGTCAACCTAAGAAGAAAGACTGGAGCTATGTCACCCAATCCCATTACTTTTCACATGGACCTCTAAGCACCAGAGAAAGTGATTTGCCCAAAGTCAAAGAGTGAGTTTTAGCAGAGGCAAGACAAATACAAGTCTTCTGGCTCTAAGTGCATTTTTTCTTAGAAGCATCTGGCATATGGAAAAGAGCTCCAGGAATAAGCTTCAGGATAGTTCTAAATTGAAATTGTCCTGCCCTTGTTTACCAACACATCTGCCCAAGTATGATCCCTTCTGCCTGGTTCAAAGATTGCCAATATGCCTAAAAGAAATTGCACTCCAAATGCCAGTGTTGAAAGTAACGAGAACCTTGGAGTTGAAGGGAAAGTTCTGTGAGAATATCTCATGCTTCCATTAAAGGAATTTAGAATAATGGAAAGTGGTTAATCAATGGGCAAAATGCCATGGAAAGGTTTGGACTTCAGAGTCTTAGGACGCCAAAACTTGGGGATCTTCTTGGCAGTTGTTTTAGTTTGCAAAACGCTGCTGAAATGCAATAAACCAGGAACGGAATGGCTTTTAAAAAGGGGAATTCATTAAGTTGCGAGTTTATAGTTCTAAGGCCATGAAAATGTCCAAACTAAGGCATCCAGGGAAGGGTACCTTGATTCAAGAAAGGCCAGTGGGTCCAGATCACCTCCATCAGCTGGAAAGGCATATGGTGACATCTGCTAACTTTCTCTTCACATTTCATAAGGTTTCCCTGGGAGGATTTTCCTTCTGCATCTCCAAAGTTCTCTGGTTTTGTGGGCTCTGTTGGTTGTGAGCATTTTCCAAAATGATTCCTCCATGGAAAATCTCTAATGGAAAACATCTAATCAAAAGTTACCACCCACAATTGGGTGGGTCACATCTCCATGGAAACAATAAAAAAGATCCCACCCAGAAATATTGAATGGAAATTAAAGGATATGGCTTTTCTGGGTACATAATAGCTTCAAATGGGTACAGCAGTCTAATCACCTAAATTTACACTGAGAAAAGAGGCCTACAGAAGGGATGCAACTTATGCCAGATCACATAGAGAGCTGGTAAAGAGTAGCTAGGCTCACTACACTACACCCAAACTGGAAGTTCTTCACAGATCTGGGGAGAAGAAAAGCTATTCTACCTACTTGTCCATCTCTCTTCTATCCCTATGCAGTCTTGGATTTTCTTTCTTCGTTCAAGAGAAAGTATCATGTCATGCTTTGTCTCTATCATATCTGTAGACAAGAGGTGTATAATCTAACTTAAACTTCTTCTAGACCTTAAGCTCCCTGGACACAATAATTACCTTGTATCAGTCAAGGTTGAGGAAAAGAAAATACCACTCTACATATTTCAAACAGAAGAAAATTAACAAAGGGGACTGGTTACACAGGGGAAAGGTCAAACATGGGATGGTTGACGCCACCCAGAGACTAATAAAGGCAGGAAGCCACCACCATCTCTATAGATGGAGGGACACAGGTGAGGATGGAGTTACCAGAGCCCAGAAGCTGTGGCAGGAGCTGGAATCATAGTAGGTGTTCCTAACCAAGCACTGGTACCACAAAGGTAAGGACTGACTGATGAGCCCTGGGATCACAGAGTTGAAACCACTGCTGGGGATGCTACTAGAAGCAGAAAGAGGGAAGAAACTCCTAGTGATGGAAAAATATATACCATGCAAACAGTACCCAAAAAGGAATTGGAGTGACCATACAAATATCTGGCAAAATATACTTTAAGACAAAAATTGTTTCTAGAGACAAAGGACATTTTATAATGATAAAAGGAAATATCAGTCAGGAAGACATAACAATTGCAAACATATATGCATCTAACAACAAGCACCAAAATGCATGCAGCAAAAACTGACAGATTTGAAGAGAGAAATAGACAATTCAACAATAATAGTTGGAGACTTCAATATTCGACTTTCTATAATGGTTAGAACAACTAAACAGTATTTCAACAAGAAAATAAAAGACTTGACAACACTATGAATCAACTAGACCTGACAGACATCTATAGAACACTCCACTCAACAACTGCAGAAAACATATTCTTAGGTGCACATGGAACATTCTCCATGATAGATCATATGGTAGGACATGAAACAAGTCCTGATAAATTTAAATGGATTGAAATCATACAAAGAATGTTCTCTAATTACTATCAATAACAGAAGGAAATTTGGGAAATTCACAAATATTTGGAAAATACACAACATGCTCTTAAATAACCAATGGGTCAAAGAAGAAATCACAAGGAAATGAAGAAATTCTTTGAGATAAATGAAAATGAAAATACAACATATCAAAATTTGTGAGATACAGTTAAAGCAGTGCTTCAAGGGAAATTTATAGCTGTCAACTCTTACATTTTTTAAAAGAAAGAAATATCTCAAATCAATTACCTAACCTTCTACTTTAGGAAACCAGAAAAAGAGCAACTAAATCAAAGAAAGCAGACAGAAGGAAATAATAAAGATTAGAATGGAAACGATATAGAATAGAAAAGCAATAGAGAAAATTAATGTGATTGTTTGAAGCTATGTACAGGAAAATAAGTTCTTAAACTTAATCCATTCCTGTGGGTATGAGCCCCTTATAAATACAACCTTTTGATGACGCTGCTTTTATTAGGATGTGGCCCAATGGGTGGATTAAGTCTTAAGCCTATTACTAAAAGCCTTATAAGGAAGGCCACAGAAAGAGAGAAAAAGCCAGGGGGAGCAGCTCTCCCATTGGAACCTGGGAAAGAAGGGAAAAAGCTACAGGGAGCATCCAGAAGCTGGAAGCCAATGGAACCAAGAAGACAGAATAGGCTACCATGTGCATTGCCATGTGACAGAAAAGTCAAGGACTAAGGACCACCAGCAGCCAGCCCCAGTACTCCACAGTCTTATGGGAGAAAGCATCTCTTTAATGATGCCTTGATTTTGAACTTCTCCTAGCCTCAAAACTGTGAGCCAATAAATTCCCATCGTTAATGCCATTGCATGGCATTTGCTTTGGCAGCCAGGAAACTAAAACAGTTAACAAAATCAAAAGTTGGTTGTTTGAAAAGACAACAAAATTGACAAGCCTTTAACTTGACTTACCAAGAAAAACTTTAAAACTGCTAAACTCAGGAACAAAAGAGGTGACATCACTATTGACTTACAGAAATAGAAAGGATTAACAGAGAACACTATGAACAACAGTATGTCAACAAATTAGGCAACCTTGATGAAATGACAAATTCCTAGAAAGACACAAGCTACTAAAACTGATTCAAGAAGAAATTAAAAGTCCAAATGGACCTATAACCAAGTAAAGAGATTGAATTAGTAATCAAAATTACTTTACTTTCCACAAAGTAAAGCCCAGAACCAGAAGACTTCACTGGTGAATTCTGCCAAAAATTTTTAAAATAATAAATACCAATCCTTCACAAGCCCTTCCAAAAAAGAGAAGAGGAGGGAATGCTTCCCATCTCATTTTGTGAAGCCATTATTATTGGATACCAAAACTAAAGACATCACAAATAAAGGAGAGTACAGACTAATATCTCTTTAAATATAGATGCAAAAGTCCTCAACAAAATATCAGCACACCAAATCCACCAGCATGTAAACAAGATTGTACACCATGACCAAATGTGATTTGTCCCCAAAATTCAAGGTTGGTACAACATATAAAAACCAGTGAATGTAATACACCATATTAATAGAATAAAGGACCAAAAAAACACTACACAATCATCTCAATATGCAAAGAAAAAGCATTTAACAAATCCAACAAACTAGGAATAAAAGGGAACATGATATCAGCTGTCTACAATAAACCCACCACTAACATCAATACTTAATGGTTGAAAGACGGATCCAAGATGGGGAACAAGACAGGTGGCTACTGCCAATTTTATACAACATTGACTGGAGGTTCTGGCCAGGGCAATTAAGCAAGAAAAAGAAACAAAAGGCATCTAGTTTGGACAGAAGTAAAACTATTCCTATTCCCAGATTACATGATCTTATATATAGAAAATCCAAAGGAATTCACACACAAAAAAAATCTATTAGAACCAATAAATGAGTTCAGCAACGTTGCAGGATACAAAATCAACATATAAAAATAAAAAACATTCCTATATACTAGCAATGAACAATCAGAAAATGAAATTAAGAAAACAATTCCATTTACAATAACATGTAAAAAGAATAAAATACTTAGGAATAAACTTAACAAAAGAAGTACAAGACTTGGACACTGAAAACTACATAACATCATTGAAAGAAATGAAAGAAGACCTAAATAAATAAAAAGATATCCCATGTTCATGGATTGGAAGATGACAGTGCTGCCCAAAGCGATCTACAGATGGCACTACTCCCCCAAATTAATCTCCACAATCAATGCAACACCTATCAGAATGCCAGTTGGCTTAACTGGAGGAAATGACATGCTGATCCTAAAATTCATATGGAAAGGCAAGGGATACAGAAGAGCCAAAACAATCTAGAAAAAGAAGAACTAACTTGGAGAGCTCAAATTTACCAATTTCAAAACTTACTATAAAAGCTACAGTAATCAAAAGAGTGTGGCAATAAGGAAGGACATATAGATCAATAGAACAGAATCAAAAGTCCAGAAATGAACCCCTACATTTTTGGTTAATGGATTTTTGACAAGGGTATTAAGACAATTCAATAGGAGAAAAATAGTCTTTTTAACAAATGGTACAGGAACAACTAGATATTCACCTTGCAAAAAAAAAAAATTAATTTGGACCCCTATCTCACACCATACACAAAAATAAACCCAAAATGGATCAGAGACCTAAATGTGAAAGCTAAAACTATAAAAATCTTAGAAGAAAACAGGAGAATAAATCTTTGTGAACTTGAATTAGGCAATGGTTTCTTAGATTTAACACCAAAGAATAAGTGACAAAAGAAAAATAGATAATCAAAATACAGGGGTGGTTTGAACAGTGAATAAAAAAGTAGTTGCAAAGTCCCCTTGGGGGAATGGTGAGAAAGGGGGAAAATTCAACTTTCCCATGGGAGAATTCCTGATATTCTCACAAGCAGTGGGGACAAAAAAAAATAAAAACTAGAGGGGTAAGGAGGACATTGTATTTTAGAACTTCACTTACTCTATGAAACTAAAGGAAGAGATGTTTATTTTGTCCAGAACCTAAATTTTCTGTATTACATAATCTAACTCAACCTGTCTGGATAGATCATTTAAACAACCCAAACACAGGGAACCCAGAATGGGAATGAGGGTTTGTAATTCTATATAGTTTAATGTAATGCCCAGACACATCCCAGAGTATGTTGAGTAGATAATTAAAAAGTATTGGCAGGGCAGTGCAACCATGGCTCAGTGGCAGAATTCTTGCCCACCATGCCAGAGACCCGGGTTTGATTCCTGGAGCCTGCCCAAAAAAAGTATTGGCAAAGTCCCTTGAAGGATGACAGGAAAAGTATGGAACTGTTTAAACTTCCCCACCTGGGAAACCCCTGATACTGTCTCAAACATTACAGACCCTCAAGTCAATAGCCCAAGTCCTTGCTCTTGAGACTTGCTCTTATGAAGCATATTCATATAGCAGAGACGCTAAGCCTACCTATAGTTTTATGCCTAAGAGTTACTTCCTGAGGACCTCTTCTACTGCTCAGATGTGGCCTCTCTCTCCCTAAGCCCAATTCTGCAAGTAAACTCATTACCCTCTCCCCTGTGTGAGACATGACATCCAGGGGTAAAACTCTCCCTGGCAACGTAGGATATGACTCCCAAGGATGAGCTTGGCCCTGGCACTGTGGGATCAACAATGCCTTCCAGACCAAAAGGGGAAAAAGAATTGTAACAAATAAGGTATCTGTGGCTGAAAGAGTTCAAAAAGAATCAAGAAGCTACTGTCCATACAAGCTTCAGCTAGATATTGTAATTTATCATGGTTTGCCAATCCCCAACCAAAACCGTTCCTGCCAACTCTAAAGAACACCTAGGGCTTTATCTGATATTCTACAAAGGCTTCATGCACTATGATTACTTTCCAGAAACCTACAACCTCCAGATGGGTTCCTGGGTCATTAAGTCCTGAAACCCAGAGGGTCCAACCTCTCCAGAGCATCAACTAGTTCCATCCCCCTATCTTATATTATTGACACCCCTTTCCAAAGTGAAAAAGTTAGAATGGACATAGCCCAAATACCCCTAAGGATAGGGAGAAAGAGCAAAGGAAAAGGTGGAGTTATAACAGAAAAGATAGGATTTAACAAATGACTATGACTGCTGAGTCATTATATTGATATTTCTTTTAGTCTCCAGTGCCTTGGAGCAACTAGAAGGAAAAACCTAAAATTGTGGAACTGCAGCACACATCAAACTCTGAAATCTGTTCTATAACTAATTGTTATGGTGTGCTTTGAAGTGGATTGCCTTTGTATGTATATGTTATTCTTCACAGTAAAAGAGAAAAAAATAGGTGAATTAGACCAACATTTAACATTTTTGTGCTTCAAAGGGTACCACCAAGAAAGTGAAAAGACGACCCACAGAATGAGATAAAAGATTTACTAATATTATATTTGATAAAAGATTTGCATCCAGAATAGATAAAGAAAGCTTACAATTCAACCGTAAAAGGCAAATAACACAATTAAAAGTAAGCAAAGGGTTTGAATGAACATTTTTCAAAAAATATATATACACATTTTCAATAAGTACATGAGAAGATAATGTCATTGGTCATTAAGGAAAGGCAAATCAAAACCATAATGAGAAACCATTGTGAATCCTCTACAACGGCGATAATAAAAAAGACAGACAATATCTAGTGTTAGCAGGGATCATGAGACTTTTATACATCGCTGCTGGGAATGTAAAATGGTGCAGCCACTTTGAAAAACAGGTTGACAGTTCCTCAGAATGAACGCAGAGTTTCCATATGACCCAGCAATTCAGCTCTTACGTCTATTCCCAACAGAAATGAAAACATGCAGACATAAAAACTTGTGCACAAATGTTCATGGCAACATGTTTTATAATAGCCAAAAACGTGGAAACAACTCTAATGTCCATCAACTGATGGTGTTATAACCAAAATGTGCTCTATCTATACAATGGATTATTATTTGGCCATAAAAAAGGAATGAAGAACTGAGACATGCTACAACATGGATGTACCTTGAAAAGATTACGCTAAGTGAAAGAAGCCAGATATGAAGGCCACATAGAGTATGATTGATTCCAAGAATATGAAATATCAAAACTAGGCAAATCCATACAGACAGAAAGCAGATTTGTGGTTGCCAGGGGTGTGGGAGAGGCAATGGGGAGTTACTGCTTAATGGGGCTGGGGTTTCCTTTGGGGATGATGGAAATGAACTGGAATTAGATGGTGGCGGGAGTGGCACAACTCTGTGAATTTACTAAAACCATTGAATTGTACACTCTAAAAGGGTGAATTTTATGGTGGGAGTATTATCGCAATAAAGCGGTCATAAGAAAGGAAAGGGAAGAGGGGAGGGAGGGTTGGGGGAGAAGAGAGAGAGAGAAAGAAGGGAGGGAGGGAAGAAGGAAACATCTTGGCATCTTTCTCCCCTCCTACCTTCCATCATCTCTCAGTCCTCAGCCACACCTAGCCAGAAGCCAGAACTCAAAGTCATTAAGGAAATGAAATCCCTGTGACACTGAGTGAGGCAAGGGGAAGACAGGGACACTTCTGCCACTCTTCTCTGACTCCCCAGCACCTACCCCACGTCCTGAACAAGGCCATGCATGCTCTAAACAGCCCCGGCCCCTTGCCTCGGGTGGGCCCTGTGTAAGCTCTGCCAGGCTACAGAAGGGGCTTTCTGGATGGATGCAAATGACCCATGAGTCAGGGCCCCTTGGCCAGCAAGGGAGGCTGCCGTTCTCTGTCATCCTTCTCACACCCCAGCTTGTGCAGGAGAGACCCCTGGGAGGGTGGTGGGAGGGTGCTGGGAGGGTGCTGGGAGGAGCGGGGTGGGAGGGACAGGGCGGGGAAAAGGGAGGCTCCGCTCACAACTTAAAAGGGGCTCGTACCACTTCCTCCACAGACAGGGAGCCACCAGCCAGAACGTGGGGCCCTGACACAGCTTTCCTGTGTGGTTTCAGCTGCCCAGAGAGCATCATGGATCTAGGTGAGTGATCTTCTAGCGTGAGGACAAACAATACTGCGGCCACCTTGATCTACCTTGACCAGGAGGTGGGAGGTGGAAGGCATGGAGGAGCCTCCCAGAGGAATCAGGTTCTGGTTTGGTGTTCTCAGAGAATGCCACCCTGTCCTCCCCAGGTGGGAGAGATCGCACCTGCCCTCCTTGACCAGGGGCGGGCAGCTGCTGGTGCCAGGAAGGAGAAGGGGGCTGAGGCGGCATCTTTCTAGAACAGTGGGGTCTGGAGAAGGTGGCAGGGCTGGAGCTGAAGGTAGGATTCTGGTCTGGACAGCACCTGTTCTCACCCCAGCTTGTGGTGATGGGTGAGGTCCTCTGGGGGCCAGATTCATCAAAGTGGACATTCACCTCAGAGAGCTCAGCTCCCTCCGTTCTCTCTCTCTGATTCCCCCTTTTCTCTCCTGCTAAATAGGGGTTAGAATCCCTGTGCTCTATGGGTAATGAGGAGCAAATTAAAGGTAACTGCATTTTGTGACCAGTAGAATGTGTTGCAAATGCAAGCTGGGGTTGTTTTCTCTTTGTTGCACATCCCACCAGGATTGTCAATCCCTCCTGCAGAATAAGGGGTGGGTGGGCAACATGAGATGGGACAGTAAGGGTCAGTCGGCTTGGAGAAGACATAGCCAAGGTCTCCAGCGCAGCCCCCTGCCTCTGAGTAAACCTCACAGCCTTCTAGCAAGGCAGATGACTCCCTTAGAAAGTCCTTCCTCTGGTCTAACCTCCATCCCCCATTGTTCTTCCTCGACTAGAGAGAGCATAAGGGAGTACCAAGGGGCTTTAGGGCTTTATCCAGCCTCAGCCACCCCATTTATAAATCTCTGCTGGGGAATCAGGCCCAGGCGGAGGCTAAGAAGGCTGGGTTCTTAGATGGCTCATTCTCACCAGCAAGCAAAGCACCACGGCGGCCTCAAAGCCACAAGGGGTTGGCTTTAAAAAGTGAAGGTTCCCTGGCTCACCCTGTGCTGTCCTCATGCCCCTCCCCACCACACCACAGCCTCCTTGCCTTTATCTCTGCCTTCCCCACCCGCCGCCCAGCCCTGGACGCAGCAAACAGCTGCTAAAAGATTAAAGTGGCCTCACACTCCCACCCACCCACCCACCAACTGTGAACTCCTGGAAGGCAGAGTCTGTTTCCTTCATTTCTGCATCCCCTTCATCTCTGCACCTGGGCAGAAAATGTTTGTGGAATGAATGAGTGAATGAATGAATGAATTGCACCAAAAACTCTGAATAGATTTCATTGTTAGAAATCTCTTCCAAATGCCTCTCCTCCCAGTGCCCTGTAACCCCAGCCCCCACCCCCTACCCCCACCGACCACAACCCCAGAATGCACCTCTGTGCTACCCCAGGGACCACCGGGAAGGAACAGGGCGCTGCCTCGGGGTTGTGACAGCCAGGCCCCGGGGGTGAAAAGGTCCCAATATGTAGTGCTTGCCAGTCTCCATATGGTGTGAATTCTCCCACCACCGCTGCCTTCAAGCTGTCCACGTGACTGAGCACGGACTTGTGAAGAGAAGCGCACGCGGGCTCCCAGGAGCCCCGGAGAATGGGGCTCAGAACGCTGAGCCCCCTCTGCCAGATGTAGGTTTTAGGGTGCTAGACTCGTGGGCTCTGACGCAGGGGTGAAGGGTGATCTCTGGCCCGGGAGGAAGAAATGCTCTCGCTGCCTCACTCAACCCGAGAGAACCCCAACGGCTGAGCCAAGATTACTGAAAAGAGGAGAAGCCACTGAGAAGCTGTGCTCAGATGGGCTCGGGCCGTTGCTGAGCCGTTGGTGGAGTGGGTGGGACAGCAAGGATCTATTTTTCTTTCTTCCTCTGCCTAGCAGGGAGCAGGAGGTGGGTGAGGGGGCAGAGTTTCTGTTACACAAAATGAAAACTCCCATCCAGGGCTGAGCTGACCTTTTTCATGATTTGAATGAGCAGCCCCGAGGTGCTACCCCCAGCCCCCTCCTTCGAGAAACAGGACCTAAGATCACCACATTTCATAAAAGCAGGAAAAAAAAAAATGAACCTGTGAGAGACTTGTCTTTTATAGCCTGGTCAGAAATGGAGGCAGAAAGGGAGGTTGAAGGAATTCGGGGCCAATCCCTTCTGGCCACCTGGGAGCTCGGCTGGGGAAGTGGGAATGTTGCCACTTGGGGTAGCTGTTGGAGAACTCCTCTTCTTAACTGGGTGCTTCCTTTTATTCGACTATCATTGGTTGAGGAATTAAGGGATGATCAGTCTGGTGGAGGGAGAAAGACACGTGTCAATAAATCTCTATGACAGAGTGAGATACAGCACTGATGGGGATAAGGGCAAGGTGACTGCAAAGCTCAGAGCGGTGAACAGGGAAGCATTTAAGCTGGGTTTTGAAGAGTGTATTGGAGTTCACAAAACAGACGAGGAGGAGCCAGGGGACCAGCAGATGGCAGGGATGGCAAACTCCATGACCCCCAGAGGCCAACAAGGTAAATGAGGGGAGGCGCATAAGATGTGGGGAGTAGATGAGGGGTGGAATGAACCAGAGCGTAATTGCCCCACCTAAAGGCATCACCTCCGATGCTTTTTTGGGGGTGTGTGGGGGAGTGCATGATCCGGGAATCGGATCCGGGAATCGAACCCGGGTCTCCCACATGGAAGGCGGGCTGCAATGCTTTTTAAAAATCCCGTGCAGGGCAGCTGCCATGGCTCAGCCAGCAGAGCTCCGACCTGCTGTGCTGGAGGTCTGGAGTTC
>PVIY010019993.1:0-44840 GCA_004026745.1 Myrmecophaga tridactyla
CTGAACAGACAAATCAACAAAATAATGGAAAATAAGCATATGAAACTATGCTCAATATCATATTTCTTTAAGGAACTGCAAATAAAACAATTAATTCATAGTGCATATCTATTTATATAGATAAAATCCAAAAATAAAAAATAGACACTATCAATTGCTGCCATGAGGCAGAGAAACAGGAACTCCTATTCATTGCTGGAGATAATGCAAAAATTTCTTACAAAGCTAAGCATAATCTTTCTATACAATCCAGCAGTCCTGGTTGTAGATATTTACCTAAACGTTTTGAAAATGTTTGTCTACACAAAAGCCCATGTATAAATGTTTCAAGTAGTTTTATTCATGAGTACCAAAAAAACGGATACAGTCAAGAGGTCCTTTGATAGGTGAATGGATAAATAACTATGCTATATCCTTACAATGGAAAATTATTCAGCTGTGAAATGATATGTGTGAATTTCATATATATATTGCTAAGGGAAAGAAGCCAATCTGAAAATGCTACTTACTGTATAATTCTAATTATATGGCATTCTGAACATTTCTAAACAACATTTCTGAAATAGCAATTTCTGAAAATTTCTAAACAACAAAAAATAGCCCTAAAAACAAAAACAAACAATAAAGCCCCACAATGATGGATGCATATTATAGTGTTATAGAAGTCAACTTCAAATGAGAGCTTCAAATTGCAAAGCTTGAATAATGTGAACAAGAAAACAAATAAAGTCATCTGGGATTGTAATCTAACGAATAAAATAATCATGAGTTTATACTAACATAAGGAAATGTTTGAGTTTAACAATTGTTGGGAACAGACAAATCTCCCATACAGTATTCCAAATAATTTATGTAGATATCTGCCTTTAAAGAGTGGGGATCATTACTCTCCACTCTAAAGTATGGGCAATGGCATAGTAACACCCTCCAAGGAGTCTAAAATGTAAAGGGAGGAGGAGAAAAGAATAACTCTCCAGTTATTGACAAACAGGGCTTCAAGTCAGGTGATCAAGTTTAACACCTACCGTATAAGTCATGTGGAGAGTATATGCTCATGATATGATGTGATGAAAATGAACTTAAACTCTGTGGTCTATCTCCAAAAATACATTATCCCAGTCTAATCATGAGGAAAAAAACAGTCAAATCCTAATTAAAGGGCATTCCACAAATTACCTGACCAATCCTTTTCAAAACTGTCAAGGCCATCACAAACAAAGCAAGTTTGAGAAACTGTCACAACGAAGAGGAGCCTAAGGAGACATGATGACTAGATAAAATGTGGGCTCCTGGAGGGAATCTTGAAACAGAAAAACCATAGCAGGGAACAGCTGCTATTCAAGTATAGCAGGGATACTTGAATAAAGTATGGGATATAGTAAATAATAATTTATCAGCTGTTTAATTGTAACAAATGTACCTTACTAAATCAGTAGGACCTCTTTTTGAGTGATTAATACATTCCAAGACCCTTTGCATAAGTTGAAAATTGGTCATAAGAGCAAACCCCATTATTTCAAAACTGTTTCTTATCTGAACATGTGTATCACACATTTTTTAATAAACAAGGCAAATAAAACTCTAGTAACTACTAAACAAAATTAATCATAGACATTATTTTTACAAATCTTAATTCTCTCTGACTTAATGTTTTCTGATTACCAATACCATATACCTTAATAGACTTGTGCTGAGTTAGTGTCAAATGAGGTAGATGTCAATAATAGGGAAAACGAGCCTATGGCATATGGGAACTCTGTACTATCTTTGCAATAATTACATAAATCTGTAACTGTTCTGAACAAAATTTATTAAAAAATTCTAATCGCAACATTTTGTCTGGATTGTTTGTCACTCTATACATATACAATCATGCCACGACAAATAATGATAATTTTATTTCCTCTCTCCAATTTTGTTATGTTTCATTCTTTTCTTTTTGATGAGGATCTCCAGTAATGTTAAATGAAAGTGAGACATTCCAACCTCAGTGGAAGTTGTTTCAACATTTCAACCATTAAGTAGTCTATGTTTTTAAAAGGTACACTTTCTTTCATTCAAATCTTCCATTCCTGTGTAGACAAAAGTGAGAGTTGCAGAAGTTTTAGAGGGAGGGACCAGTAATCACAGCCACCATTTTTTTTTTTATTATTTCCTGCTGTGTGAAGACATTATACCAGGCCTTTACCTAGATCATTCTGAATCAACACAATCACAAAGTGAGTATCTTTGCAGACATCTAACTCGTGAAGTAGGTCTCAGAGAAGATAAGCAAGTTTCCAATGTCACAAAATGTGTGTAGCAGAGCTGAGATCATATCTGGAGTAGCCTATGCTTGAAATGAATGCCTTTAAGTAAAGTTTTAGAAATGGTGAGGAATTTATTAGTTGAAATGTGAAATTCAAGAGTTTAAAAGCAGAGACTCAGAAGGGAGAAAAAGTTGAGAATGGAAGATGAAGAGGGAACTGCAAAGGGGTCCACAGCAAGTGAAAATAGATAGCTCAAGGGGATTATATTTTAGGCTTTTTTTTTTTTTTTAACATGGTCAGGCTCCGGCACTCAAACCCGGATCTCCAGCACAGCAGGTGAGAATTCTGCCGCTGAGCCGCAGGTGCACCGCCCGGGATTCTATTTTAGATAAAGTTTATGGATGTGACATAGCAGAGCTGAGTTGAGAGCAAGACCAGAGGTGTGGAAGCAACAGCACTAAACAGAGCCAGAATTGAAAAGGAAACTTTGGTTTCAGGTGTGCCCCACGTGCTCTGGCCCTCAGCTATGCAAAGATTGTAGCAGCAAAAATAGTCATTAAGGAAATAGCCCTTGAGCCAATCATACTTTGTTTCAATATCTGTCTCCACCACGGGCTGTGAGGTGTTAATGAAATAACTTAATCTCTCTGTGTCTCAGTTACTTGATCTATATAATGGAGAGAACAATGATGGAAACCTCATAGCCTTATTGAGAAGATTAAATAAGTTAAAATACTCAACAAAGGCAGATAAACCATCTTCTTCAAAGAATGCTCAGAGGAATGAGTAATGGAGGAAATTCAAGAACTTTGGTTATCCTTGGGTTGAGAGAGGTATTTTGAGGAATGGGAATGTTGATGCCTATCCAGGAAAGTTTCTAGTTTTAACTTCACACTGGCATCATCGGGGTAATTTTAGAAAATATCGATACATGGATCCAATCCTCACAAGTTTGATATAATTGGCCTGGAGTGCAGCCTGGGCTATAGGGACACTTGTTTTGTCCTTGCTTCATGTTCTTGTTCTGCTTCAGCTCTACTTCCCTGTAATGTCAGTTCCAATTTGTATTTTGGGTTCCACCCCCTCATTCCTACTCTGTTATATGATACCAGTGGAACTCCACCCCCAGTTCCGAGGATAAGGGGTGGCTCAGATTTGGCTATTCAGAATTGCACGTTTCTTGGTCACAGATAGATATAAACTTGTCAGGGCCACTGAGACATTGTGAGACTTTTACTGAAGTCTTTTTAGAAGAAGATGCTCTAGACTGCTGCATTTGAAGCTGAGAGGGCATCAGGCTTTGTGGCTACAGTGCCCTGGGAGAGAAAACAGCTAAGCTAAGGAGAAAAACCTAGTTCTGAGCACCTTAAGCTGGCCTGCCTGAAGCGACTCTTTTTCCTGTGCTTTTAAGTAAATTGTTTTTGTGAGTTCTCTTTTTCGTTTAAGCTAATTTGAGTTAGGTTTTCTCTCACTTTTAAAAAAAGAGCCTTAGGTGATATAATCCTTCCTCCTACATACTCAAACCCCCTTGTTCTTTGTCTACAATTCAGTCTATGATAATAATCCTGATAATATACTGCTCAAATAATTTAGCATGCATTTTATTTAAAGGGCCACTCTGGGTTAAGCATGGAACTTAATTAACTAATTGATGGCGATGTGGTCTCTCTAGGCCTCCACCTGCAAACAGAACCCTGAGTAATGAGGCCACTCTATTATGTCTCAGAACTCTTACCTGCTGAGCTATACCAGCAGAACCAGATTTTCTGATATGAATTGAAACCTCCAGTGAAAATGGCTATTTCATATAAGAAAGGTGCCTTAAACACGAGTCATCTGTGGAGACTGTTCTGAAACATTTGGTTTCCATTTGATCTTCAGCCACTGCTTGTCAGAAAATAGCTCGGCTAATACTACTCAGCAAATTCTCTCAAGGCTAGGGATTCCCACCGTGAGTTTTTCTCAGTTCTGATGGCTAAGTCTCCCACTTCACTTATTATTGGGCTCTATGTATTCTCTGGGGGCAGCACAAAAGAAAAGCGCTTTATAGAAAGAGGTTGTGTGATGAATGTTTCTTTCCCCCAAAGCTGCATTTTATCACATCAGCTCAGAGTTAGGATAGTAGTGTAAAAGGCCTCTCCCTGCTGTACTGTAAAATAAAAGGGAAGGACACGGTTAAACGGTTAGCGAATAGAAGAATGCACTTCATTTTCTCTGCTAATACTCAGAAAGTGGAATAGCAACCCTTTCCTCCTCTACCTCTGTAGGTAAATAGCACTTTTTCATTTTGCAAAGGCAATTGGAGATTTGTTGGAAAACTTAGCCACTAGAGGGTCTCTCTGTTCAGCCATCGCATTAAATGTTGAAGGTGTTGCACACAGCAAAAAATAAAAAGAGAGAGAAATAGTTAAGCATTGAAAGCAGGAACTAGAACATAGTGGGAATGCTTTAATTCATTAATATCTGTGTGTTTCCCACTGCAGGTCAGTGCATTTAAGTGAAATTTCTCCTCTCTGAAGGAGAAGGAAATGATTTTGCTATAAAATACACTACAGCATATCGGTATTATTGATTCTTACTGGCTAGGCTATTTAACAGAGAAAAAGATTATTTAGAGGCAAGTGATTGCATTTTACCCCATGGAAACCCTGGTCACTGAATTGAAAAAAGGGGAGATCTACTTTTATCTTGAGATGTTAAATCAGATATAATGAATTCAGAAAATGCATGAGATTTTACAATGGGATGAATTGTACCCAAATAATATTCCTCTCAAATGTTTGTGCCAGTCTTTTTGGGTGTTTAGGTGTGTGACCTAAAGAGGTTTTGTTTCACCAGGTTTTGAAGTGGCAGTGGACAGACGTAAATAAGGAGGCCAGATTTTACATATTTCCTGCTCTGGTTGAGAAACTTGAGGGATCCAGATCATTGTTAGTAAAAATGAATCCCCAGGCTGCAGTCTTTCTCAGCATTGTGTGTCTAAACTATTTTAGGTCCATTTTTAGTTTTGCTGACAGTGACACTGTATTTTCAGGCTGGCTGGGACAGTGAATCACAGGAGAATAATTACCCCTGCGTGGACAAACTGATTAGGCTGAGGGAGATTTCATGGCTGCTGTTTTCCTATTTTTCACGTTAACTTTTTTCTGTCAGTAATATCCTGACATATTCTTTCCATGTACTCTGATTCAATCAATCTTTTAAAGCCTCTGCAATCTTACAACACTTTAAATATCTTAAGTCCCCTCAGGTGACTGATTCTTCTGAACTAGAGGACCCTTTAATCTTTACTTTCATTTGACCCTAGGCCATATGCATATCATTTTAAGATTATTTACTCATTAATTATTATTATAAAATACAAATAACTTATTATTTATATAGATTTTTATATGCAAATCAGGTCTGGTTGGCTTTTGCATATTCAAAGATTCATTCATTCAGATATCGAGTGCCTATATATGCAGAAATTTGTGTTCTTTTGAGAATTCCATATAGGCCATGGCTGGTCCCTGTATATGATTGTACTAAACAGTCCTCACATTGTGCTATACATGGCTCCTTCCCTGCCTCTCTTTTGCATAGAAGGGGACAAGTGCTTAAAGGAAGGCTTTGGCCTGGTTCATTTTTGTATTTAATGCATGTAATATAGCACAAAGTTTTAGTCAATCATCCTTTCCTTCCCTCTGTTCCTCCAGTTATTCATCCATTAGGTCAATCATTTGTATTTCAAACCTTTAGTGAAGTTCTACTCTGCTCCAGGGACTCCAATTGCTAGAGAAACAAAAATGAATCAGATATAATCCCTATGCCTGAAATGTCATTGACCATTGGTGGGGTCCTTACATTTAAACATATTATAATATTATGTGTTGGAGCGACTCCCAGGAAGCGGCTCTCAGAGGTTATGAGGTCCAGGCCCCTCTCATTTTCTGAAGCCCATAGTAGAATAAAAACAAAGAAATGCCCAATCAGTTATTATAACAAATACCAGTTGATTTCAAATGCTTTTTGTGAAACACGTAGCAATACAGCAAAATATAATTTTGTAACTTGCAAACATTAAGAATTTCTAAAGCATAATAATTCACAGGATACCGCAGGTATTTTAGTTTTGGGGCATAAGCATACAATTGAATGAATTTATTCTTTCAGCCTCACTAGTAAATCTCTTGTAACTATAAAAATTTAAATAAATATATGTGCCTCTTCACGAGTATGACTGAGATCTGAGTCCCTCTGTGGCAGGCCACTTGACCTCCTCGCTCCACTCTATGAAGGCAGAGGGGACAGAGTGATCTGCTTCGAGTGGTGTTTGACGCTAACTAGCTCCTAAGTAATTTGTAAATAGAGAAATGATGTCAGTATAACGTGGAGGTTGGAAAGCCTGTTGATTTATATGGGTTTTCCCCAGACTGTTAATATTTTAAAGTGAATAGGTTAAAAAGAAGGCCTAAGCAATTTTAAAGCCTTATGAAGGGGAAAAAAAAAAAAAAAAACAAGTAAAAGCCAAACAGAAGTACCTCCCTTCTTGTGGACCACCGCTGCTGCCCGCCATGTTGCGTGATTCAGGAAGGCAGGTGAAGAAGTTAGAAAGATTTTCTGTCACTTACTTTAAAAAAATGTCGAGACATCACATATTTGTCAAAACCCATAGAACTGTATACTCAAAGAGTGGACCCTAAAGTATATAAAAGGAATTCTGGACTTCAGTTATTAATAATATATCAATATGAGTTCATCAATTATAACAAATGTACCACACTAATGAAAAACATTAATAATAGGGGAAAGTATTGTGGGGGGGGCGGGGGGGGAGGGTTTATGAGAGCTCTGTACATTTTGTGCAATCTTTCTGTAAACCTAAAACTGCTCAACAATGCAATTTATCTTTTTTTAAATGTTGAAGAAGTCTACATCCTAAATCAGATTTTAAAATTTGGTAAAGCTGGTCACTATAAGAGGTAAACCCCCTCAAGTTCCTACCTCTCCAAACAGGAATAATGAACACATGATTTTAGGCTACAGATGATTGACTGGCTGTGATGTGTGCAAATGCTGGCAGAGATTTAACTGCGAAACCAGGTTGTTATAATTTTATTGGTATTTTGGATACAAAGCCCCATAGATTTTTTTCTTTTTTTCCACAGATTTTGAGAGGACTGACCCAGTCCTATTTCTTCCATAACCCCTGTTCTTATTAATTTATGATTCTTCAGAATGGAAGACTTTTCAGAAACACATATATGGTATTATATAGCAAACTATACAAAGTTGGCATGTAGTGAACTGTAATTTTTAAATATTGCTACATCCAGGAGGTCTTAAATTCCATGAGGAAAGGGATCACATATTATGGATGTATTTTCCATAATATGTCCCCAGTGCTTGAAAAGCACCTGACATATAATATGCACTCAATTGACATTTATCAAATAAATGTATACGTTTGTTGAGCCTCAATGCACGAACATAATTAAACCTTCTGGAGAAAACAGTAAGGGGAAGCATTCCAGGCAGAAGGTACAGCATTTGCAAAAGTTGGAGGCAGAAAACTATGGTAAATTCGGGAAAGTATAAATAAGTTCTTCTGCTGCTGGAAGGTTTTGTTTACTTGGGAAATATTGCAAGATAAGGTTAGAAAGGAAGGTGATTGTCTCCTTGGGAAATTTTGCATGCTTTGTAAGAGAGATGATTTTGTAGCCATGAAAGTGAGAATTTCACACTGGGGAGAAAGTGTGGGCTTGAGGGTTGAGCCTATCTGGATGGAACTGTGTATTAGGCATGGGTATCACTGTGTGCCCACATGTGGGAGATGTGTGAGCACTCAGAAGGATTAGCCAGGGAAATATGTAAAAGGGAATCCTGTGATTACTGTCTTGGCTTGACTCATTCACTTTAATGGCTCATTTATTGTATCTGGATCACTTTGTCATTTTTGAAGTAAGACTTATTTGAATGGCCATCGACCTAGCTTATGGTCATGGGAGGATAAAATTTGACCCCAAATGCTTTATTAAATGTCAGAGAAGTATTTGACTCCCAAATTTATTCACCCTTATTTCATTTGACAAATTATTCTATACTTACTCAAAACTGATTTGTGTTACTTATGTCTTACATTTTAAAGGCATAAAACTATAAAATAAAGTGAATAACAGTAAGTACTGTTAACTCTTTTTTGTGTGGGTCTGTGCAGATGGGGTGTCGAGAGTATTCAGGTTAATGACAAGTAACCAAAGTACATTTCAAGATCATTGAGGGCCTGAGGTGGTAGTGATGTTTGTCAATCATGGCTGTTCGGAAGGCTGGCCATGTACTACTCTGAATATAATAGTATGATGGAGATAGCTCTAACCCCTTGTTAAATGCCATTTTGCTTCCAGAACCTAACGATGTTCTTTATATAATCCAAAATGCCTTGGGAGTGAGAGTCACTACATTAAAATATCGCCACATTTTTAAATAAGTTATAATATTACTGCAGCAGGAAATTTCATCAGAATGAAAGGAAAGAGCCCTGATTTGTGCTAGATATTATGTTAATTACTGTGGATTTTCATAAAGAATTATAAACCAGGGCCCCGTCTGTCAAGGCTTGCATAAAACATCTCTCCCATGGAACCAAGACCTAAACTAACAAAGACATGCACAAAGAGTTAAATCCATACTCCCCATGAAATTGTTTGTGTGGACTCTGCCTCCTAGTTTATTTCTCTATCTTTATTTTTTTTTCTTTTAAGAAACAAACAACATCTTCGAAGAGTATTGTCTGCCTCCAGTCAGATCAAATTTCTTTATTTCATAGAAAATGATGCCATTAGGAAGCAGGTACAGCAATGTTTTGTCCTATTTTATATTTTTCTAAGTTTCTATCTTAGTTTTCAGGAAAACATTCTGTGCTTTTGGGTTACTACTGGTGCACCAAGAACATGAGCATTGGGAATAGGAAGACTGAAGGTCTTTGTTTTTAAAGGGCATCTTTCCAAATTGGACTTGATATGATCTCCATTAACTGGTATGATGGCTTGCTAAGGGTGGCAAGTCAAAAATTATGACGAAAATGCTAGGTAGTCCGTCTTGTTTCATATCTTCATTAATGATCAAAAAGGAGCTAACAACACATTAAATGTGAATGATATTGATTCAATAGGTTTTGAAAGCCCTAAGTGAGTTTGGGGAAAGAAGATTTTTAAAGACCTGGAAAACTTAGAATTGATGAAAAAGATTCAAGTCAGAGGAAGGAGACATCTCAGAGCTTGAGAAAAGAAAAGCTAATACTCAGAACCAACATTTAATGAACAAGGTGAATTGTTATTCAGAACCACTAAATAATACCTTAAATTTCTAATGGAGAGAAAAATTAATGGAACTTACAATATGCCCCAAAGGTGAAAGATAAAGATAAATTAATATATTGTAACTAATACATGAGTTTAAGATTGTAGGCATTTTATACAAAAAGAAGATATCACCCACATATTCTTTTAGCTCAATCACTGCAAATAAAAGCCAGAGGAAGTTTTTCATTTGTCAATCACCCTCAGTACCTATGCTTAAATTCTCCGATTACTTCCAATAACAACTACAGCTATAGCCATGTCCTCTTTTGACTTACAAGCCAAGGACACAACAGTTGTTATTCCACCCACTGGGTATGCAGCCAGGAATAATATGTGCCAAGTCCTGCCCTTATTGAGCTTAAATTCTAGTGAAGGGAGGCAGACAGAAGAAACAAAACATATATATAAATCAATTGGAATTCCTGGTCATGACAAGCATGTAAGGAAAATTTGGGGAGAAAAACAACTAAGGAACATAAAATAATAAAATTGACTTATGAACTGCTATTTACTTTAAAGAACGTTAAAGAATGTTATGATAGTTACATTTGGTTAAGTCTTACAGATCCAAAAGTTAAAATAACAAGTTTACCACCTGTTTTTGTTGCCCATCTATGTAACAAATCACCCCAAACTTAGTGGCTTAAAACAACACCTATTATTTAGTATTCTTGCCCTGTACATTTTGGGGGATTGATAGAGATCAGCTGGGCAGGGCTTGCTTGAGGCCTCTCCACTGTTTTAGTAAATCTGTGGCAGGATAAATCACTGCTAAGGCTTCTTTGCTCATCCATCTGGTACCTTGTTAGGAGAACTGCAACAGCTGAGGGCTCTAACAGCTCCTCGGCGCTTTCTCTCTCTCTCTGATCTATCTCTCAGCATGATGGCTGCAGTGAGGCTGGTTTTCTTACTTGGCAGCTATGGGCTCCAAAGGCAGGTGACCTGAAAGAGGGAGAGGAAGAGAGGTAGGGAGCTGTTATTGCCTTTTATTACTTTGTCCTACAAGTCAGTGTCACTACCACCCTAATCTGGGGATCCACCCACGTTCAATGAGTGGATATATAGGCACTGGCTCTGGGTGAGAGGAGGAACATCGCATTGTAAGATGTGCACATGGGATATGTATTGTTGTGGCAATTTTTGGAAAGTACACATTGCCATATGGTCAAATAATAATTGATACTCTATTACATTCAGAGAAATATGATAGTTTTCTGTTTGATAGACTTTAAGCAGTTGTAGCTCAGTACAAAGAAATAATATCAAGTTGCAATGAAAAGATAGCAAATATTACATTACAATATAAGGTAGTAAAAGAGCTGGTACAACACACTGTATAATTTTGTATGATATAATTTCATAGAGAGAATAAATTTTATACATTTAGAGGAAAGAGATCGCTTTGGAACATTCTGGGAAATTTCAAGATGGAGAAGGACTTTGATTGTAGATTAAGGAATGGAGAAGTGACCCTCCTCAGACTGGAGGGAGTGCAAATAAAGCCCACCAGATAGCAGCATCCACTGAAGTTCTGATCTGAAGACAGTGAAAACACAGGGAAGGTTCCTTAATGGAGTGATAAAAATAATAACAATAAAAGTCAAACACTAAAATTCACAAGAATGTCAACATCTATAATATGCTTTGTGTTGAGCTAAGAGAGTGAGGGATGATGGGAAAGTGGAAAGTTAAGTTCTTGGCCCTCTTTAAGTTGTCAACTGAAATGTATTAGATACATTAATGACACAATGGTAATAGGATATGTGTATGTTAAAACTTTTTTCTTGTGATGAGTAAGTTAGAGGAAGATATTATTATTAGGAATCATTTCTTTCTTAGTTTGTCAAGGCTGCTATGACAAAAACCACAGAATGAATTGTTTTAACAACAAGAATTTATTGTCTCATGGTTTTGTATCCTAGAAGTCCACTATCAAGGTACTGGCAATGTTTGCTTTCTCTGAGTCTGTAGTGTTTCAGCAGTCCTCTGTTACAAAGTAATATCTCCTCTTATGTCTTTTCCTCTAATATCCATTACTTCTAGCTTTTACTGACTTTTTAAACTTTTTTACTGTATAATCTAAACTATATACAAAGCAAAGAAAGAAAAAAGCAATAGTTGTCAAAGTACTCTTCAATAAGTAGTTACAGGACAGATCCCAGAGTTTGTCACGGGCTGCCATACCATTATCTCAGATTTTTCCTTCTAGTTGTTCCAGAATATAGGAGGCTAGAAGGAACAAATATTTTTTTATAACAATCAATTTTTCTTCTTTTTTGTGAAAAATAACATATATACAAAGAAGCAATAAATTTCAAAGCACAATACAACAATTAGTTGTGGAACAAATTTCAAAGCTTCGTATGGGTTACAATTTCACAATTTTAAGTTTTTACTTCTAGCTGCTCTAAGATACTGGAGATTAAAAGAAATACCAACTCAATGATTCCGCATTCATATTCATTAAACTCTACCTTCTCTGTATAAATCCACCATCACCTTTGATCTTTTTATCCCACTCTTCAGGGGTACTTGGGCTATGCTCATTCTAACTTTTCAATGTTGGAAGGGTCTGCCAATAATATGGGGTAGGGAGATGGAACTAGCTGATGTTCTGGTGAGGCTGGGCCCTCTAGATTTCGGGACTTATCTGGTCCAGGGACCCATCTGGAGATTGTAGGTTTCTGGAAAGTTACCCTAGTGCATGGAACCTTTGTAGAATCATATATATTGCCCTAAGTGTTCTTTAGGGTTGGCTGGAATGGTTTTGGTTGGGGCTTGGTGTTATGATAGGTAGCAATGTCTAACTGAAGCTTGCAGAAGAGTAACCTTTAGAGTATCCTCTCGACTCTATTTGAACTCTCTCAGCCACTGATATTTTATCAGTTGCACTTCTTTTCCCCCTTTTGGTCAGGATGGAATTGCTGTTCCCACAGTGCCAGGGCTGAACTCATCCCTGGTAGTCATCTCCCATGCTGCCAGGGAGACTTTCACCCCTGGATGTCATGACCCACATTAGCTTCTACTGACTTTTGACTTCTTCTAACTTCTGCATCTGAATTTCCCTTGCTTATAAGGATTCCAGTCATATGGATTGAGGTGATTAAGGCCCACCCTGATTTAATTTATCCTCATCCAAATAGAATCTTCAAAGGCGCTATTCATAAATGAGTCCACACTTCAATTAATAACATCATTAAAGGTCCTATTTACAAATGGGTTCACACCCCCAGGACTGGGCTTTTGTGAGGGGCATGATTCAGTCTTCAACAATTTCTATGGCAGGTTGCTATGAAAAAGGATTGAAGTTTCAATCATAGGTGTATCTTGAGAGAGAGAGCCAGGTGGTAGCTCCATTGACTTTAAAAACCTTCTCTTAGAGGTCACTCTACCAAATTCTAATGATAGAAGCAGTTACAAAGATCTCTCCAGGTTCAAGGAAATGAGGAAATAAGGAGGTGTTCTCATTCATGTTTGTATTTGTTAAATGTAAGAAAGCAGTTACCCTCACTTGGACATTAATTTGTTTATGTTATCTTTTTTTTTTTTTTTTTTAACACGGGCAGGCACCGGGAATCGAACCCGGGTCCTCTGGCATGGCAGGCGAGAACTCTGCCTGCTGAGCCATCGTGGCCCGCCCTGTTTATGTTATCTTAAACCAGGCCCAACAATTCGCAAAATGTCTTCTCATTTTTTTGGTAGGTTTAGCCACATGAAATATAAACCACTCTATTGGTCAGATACTATATCCAAACTACAACCTGTGTATGCCTTTCTCCAATGCCTGTTGGTTGGCTAATTCCATAGTTTATTATTTCATTGTTCTTATTTCGTATTCACAGAGAAGAGCTAAAACATTTTCTTATATTCTGCAAAGGTGAATTGTTTTTACAGATTGAAATCAATGTAAAAAAGGCTTTACTAAGTCACATTCGTGGCATCTATGAGTCTATCCATCTTTCCTAAAACAGTTGTGATTTCAAGTCTTTGTAAGTATATTCTCTATATTATTAGACTATACTTTAATTGGATATTATTTTATATTTATACCCCATTCTTAGCTGCTTTGCTTAGAAGAGCCAGTGGTTCGCAAGAGTATTCCAATCAATTGGGCAGTCTGCATAATTGCCCCCAGATACTGACAATGGATACCTATTAGTTTCTGTTCTAGTTTGTTAGTTGCCAGAACGTAATATATCAGAAATGGAATGGCTTTTAAAAATGGGAATTTAATAAGTTTCTAGTTTCTAGTTCTAAGGCTGAGAAAATGTCCCAATTAAAGCAAGTCTATATAAATGCCCAAATTAAGGCACCAATAAGAGGTTACCTTCACTCAAGAAAGGCCTATTAAAAGTTCAGAGTTTCTTTCTCAACTGGAAAGGCATGTGACGAACATAGCAAGATCTGCTAACTTTCTTCCAGGCTTCTTGTTTCATGAAGTTCTCCTAGGGATGTATTCCTTCTTCATCTCAAAAGGTCTCTGGCTGGTGGACTCTCAGCCTCATGGCTCTGCCCTGGTATTGTGGCTCTCTCCTTATTCTCAAGGTTTCTCCAAAATGCTTCGTCTTTTAAAGGATTCCAGTAAACTAATCAAGACCTCCCTGAAATGAGTGGAGCACATTTCCATGGAGATAATCTAATCAAGTTTCCAGCATACAGTACTGAATAGGCTTTAAAGAAATTGCCACCTCTACAAGACTGATTAGGATTAAAACATGGCTTTTCTAGGGTACACAAATCCTTTCAAACTGGTGCAGCTTCCTAAGGCTGCTGTAACAAAGTGGCTTAAAAGAGGTGGCTTAAAAGAACATAAATTTATTGTATCATACATAGTTTTTGAGGTCGTATGTCTGAAATAGTAGTGTCTTTTGGGTTATGCTCCCTTTGAAGACTGTAGAGAACAACCCTTCCCAGCTTAATGTCGCTTCTTGTCACCCCAGGTATTCCTTGACTTTTTCTCTGTGTCCTAGCCACCTCTTATAAGGACATTAGTTATTGGATTTAGGGCCTACCCTAACCAAGTATTGTCTCATCTCAATCCTTAACTAACTATATCTGCAAAACCCCTATTTTCTAGTAAGTTCACATGCTGAAGTTTTAATGCACTACTGTATCAGAATGGGGGAAAGAAAAGTATACAAAATCCTGCAGATTATTCTGATAAATGTTCCCCACTTTCCATACTACCTCACCTCAGAACCATCATGGATGGAATATGACTCCCTCATTTCATTTTTAACAATCATGGTGATGCAATTCATAATGTAGCTATTTAGCTGTGATGGTCAAGTCCCTCTTCCCTCTAAGTTCTACCAGACAATCCTGTGTTACAGGCCAATACTTTCTAGTGTTTTGAAGCATACATATAGCTTCTACTACAGTACTCGATTAGCTCGGGTCCTCTAGAGAAACAGAATCAGCAAGAGATATGTGTGTATATAAAATTTATAAAAGCGTTCCACGTAACCATGGGAATGTAGAGTCCAAATCTGTAGGGCAGGCCACAAGCTGGCAACTCTGCTAAAGTTCCTCCACAAACTCTCAGGAGAGGCTCAACTTGCGGCTTGCTGACTACCATAGGTTATAAGCACTTAATACTAAATTTGTTTACTACATCTTGCCTGGGAATCTTCATTCTTACCTTCTCTGCTCTTCAGTAGGTCTGAAGTCTGTAACCCCTTAGGGCTACAGGTGAAATTTTCTGTTGCAGAGGTTGTCAGGAAATTCTAACCCAGATGCTGTAGTCTGTGCAGAAGTTTGCCTCTGACTACTGAATACAATTCTGTCTCTTACACTCTCAGCTCCATGTCATTTTTGCTATGATGGGAACTGGATGGTAAACCTCTCAGGGATACTGATGGCTTTTAAAGCCTATTTACAAGATTATATGAGACAGCATGTCTCTAATTTATTGGCTGCAAAGTAATATGTTTCTCTATGTGGAAAACAGTTTTGTCAAGGTACCAGAACAAGGGATAGGAAATTAGGATTATGCCCCCTAGCAAAGTACCTAATGTTCTTGTCTGCAAAAACAGGGATATGAAAAATAAATCCCTACTTCAAGGGAATGCATCGTAGCTGATTTCATAATAATGCAATAGACTTTGAAAAATCTCACAAGGAAAATGCTATGGAAATGCAAATTATTGTGGGGTAAAGCTCTTTGGAATACAAATTTCTATGTGTCTGAAAAATACTAAACCACTCTATTTTATCTGCTTTAAGGTTGTTACCTTTTATTTTCAAAAAGTATTTCATTTTCTTGAATCTTGACAGGATAAGGGCAAGCTCAAATCACATTTTTTTTAAATGAAGCATTGTTTTGGTAGCTCTCTTTCATATAATCTTACAAAGGTCTCTATCATGCCCATATGGAACTCACACCTATAATCAAATAACACCATTCAATAATCACCTCTTACTCTTATGTTAACACTAAAAGGAATATCTCTTTAATACCCAAAAACCATAATTTTGATAATTATAGAAGATAATTTTAATAATTATAATACTTATAATATAATAATAAAATTAATACTTTTAATAATTATGGGAGAGTGGGGGATAGTAGAAAAAGGGGGAAAGCTATAAAGAGCTATAAACCCAGGATACACACACACACACATATATGTATATATATATATACATTTTCCTGTACGTGCAAATATGTACATATATATACACTTATATATGCATTCCTTGCTTTGCATTTGCATTTGTATTTGTTACATAACATTTTAATCAACTATTCATATTTTCAGGTTTTAGAAACTACTTTTGGGTTATTTTGTCTTAGACTGGAAAGGAGAAAGAGAAAGGTGGATATTGGATGTTATAGAAGTTTTATAAATGGTTCAATTGCAAGAAATGTTGACAGTATTTACGTGATGTGTACGTATGATCAAAGCCCAGTGCTGATAAAATTTCAAGTCATTGCATTTTTATTTTAGAGTTTCTTCCCTTTCCCATCTCTATTTCCTATTTCTAATCAGTAATACTGCCTCTTTACCTTTAGGCATTCGTTAGTCTCATGCTGTTTCTCTATCAAAATCGCTTCCTAAGAATGGACTTGAAATTCCTTCTCATGAAATCAAAAGTGACAGGAACAGTTTAAAATATGACCTCAGCCTAGGGAATTTGTGATTTAAATGAGAATGAAGTTCTGGTGGTAGAAGTTGACAAATGACTCTAGAGTATCTCCTAGTGGCAAGAAGACTTCTTTTCCCATGACAAGTATGTTTAGCTCTGCCCACAAAAAAGAATATCAATCTGGAAATTTATGGATAGAGTAAGAAGTGCTGATGAGAGGGAAATCAAGGACAGGAGTCAGAGCAGTGTCAGCTAAAGCAACCCCTGCTCCCAATTTTCCATGTATTTAAGTGCTTTAAACAATTAGTTCTATTGAGGAGAAAAAAATTCCTCTGGTAATAAGAAGAAATTGTGACTTTTGGGCATCTGCTCAATGTTGTTGCATAACAAAACACCCCAATGCATTTATTGTTTTTCATAGATTTGTGCATTGACTAGGTGATTCTTCTACATGGACCAAATCATCGAGATACGATGTTTAGGATTGCCTCCTGAATATGTGTGATAGTTGGCAGTGGTTGGTTTAGGGGTGCCTTACTCACCTGTCTATTAGCTTGATGTTACCTGGGGCAAGACCATTTGCCTGTCATCATCCAGCCCATGTTCATTCACATATCAGTGGAAGTGTTCCCTCCCAGTAGCAAAAGGAGGCAGAGCCCACTACAGACTTTTACTTGTATCACATTTTTTCATGATAATGGCTAGGACCAGACTCAAGAGATTGAGGAATAGACTCCACTTTTTGATGGAAAGAATTTCAAAGAATTGTGGCCAGTTGTGTTATATTTTTGTTTTTTCTTGCAATCTCCCACAGACTATATTTATGCCCTCATTCTCTCCTTTCTTATTGTTCTCCCAACATTATAAATACACTTCTTCCTGTCTCCCTATGGGTATGTAGTCCCCAGCTATTCTTCTTTTCTCTTCCCCAATAAAAATATTCTCTAAAGAAAGGATATAAAATTTTTGTTTACACTAAGGGGGTAATAATCCTCTTCCCAAAAAGGCTATCATTTTATGGAAAAATTGAGTTGAGCCTAATATCAATGGAATGTAATTTGGGGAGAAATATTATGTATGGAATCATAATTTGGAGAGAAACATTTTATGCAAAATTAGGAATTCCTTTTGATTCTGAAATATTATTATATATGTTTCGAGTGGCAACAAATACTCTTTTTTAAGAAAACATTATTGGTCATCTAGAGAATCATGCTATTTCTTTGAAAGCTGTACAGACAAAAAAAGATACCATCTACTGAAAATCCAACCATCATAGTATCTATTTAACCTCCATTATCTTTTTTCTTGTCTCTTTGTGTTTTTCCATCTGTCAGTCTATCCATTTATCAATCCATCTAATAAATGTTTATGCACCATCAATTATGTGACTGTCACTGTTATAAGTATTGGAGATACAGCAGGGAAGAAAATGGACAATGCCACTGCCATAATGGAACTTACCATCTAGTGGAGATGCTGATTCTTTTCTCTTTGCCCTTCTAGATTCACTCCCCCACTCTTCACCCCGCTCTGTGCCCCAGATGGCACCAATGTTCTCTCTTTCCCTTTGATTTTCAGAGGAATTTGAACAATGAGAGCCATCCTCAAGAGAACAAAGGGTGTAGGGAGCATTAATAATGGCATTTATTCCCATGACTATCTTTCTGCTGGATTGCCACAAGTTACTACATCTTTCTACTGAAGGTTCAGAGGAAACACTTACCATTAGAGGCAAGGTGGGCACAATTGCCACAGTAAGTCATGGGGACAGAATGGTAATCAGAATAGGTCCATCAGGATCTACTGTGATAGCTAATTGGTTAGAGTCTTGAAGAATAATATAGATGAGTAGCCTTCTAACAAGCCATTTGACATGTATAAATGGACATTTTCTACGTCTCATTAGAAAGAAACTAAACAAGCCACTGTTATGAAAATCATGGCCCTTAACCAATTACTAGGTTTAACCAGTTCACAGGTCTAGAATGATTGAATGTATGACCTGGACTCTTTGAGGAAGGCCCTGTGACAGATGTACACCATAACTTCTCCAGAGTTGTCAGTGGCCATTTCTGGAGTAATTGTCATCTCGGAAAGGTATATACCTAGACAATGTACTGGCTTTTAAATTACTGTAATATTCAGACCAAAAGTACCACCACTGGTTGCAGAGGTTTAAAGAGACTGGGCAATATTTGGAGTCTTACCATAAGTCTATCTCACAGTGTTTTCAGTTGGACTGGGGATCTATCTCTTGCCATTTTTTTGTTTTTTCCAGGTCCAGACCATATTACAGGAATATATGTACCAAGTTATTCAAAGAATCCCCACAATGGTTCTCTGACTTAAAGTCTTTTATGGTGAGAAAAGGCAAGCAGAAGCCCCTAAGAAGCACTACACTCCCAAGAAAGTAAACCAAAAACTACATGGTTTCCATATGGAAATGGGAAATTGGTACTTTCATTCAAGTACTGAAAGATGCAGAAGTCTTCACTGTCACAGCATCCCTATTGAACTTGCACATTTTTTAGTCACTGAAAAATCTAGAAGGTGCATGGAAAATGACCGTAGCTTATTTTAGATGCAACCTGTTCACACTATAATTAAAAATCGTAAATTTAGAGGTTATATTTTTACTTACACAAATCAATAGAACCTTGACACCTAGTATACAGTCATTGGCCTAGAATAAAACCTTTTTCTAAATCTCTAGAACCAAAAATAAACAGAAATTATCTTCATCTGGCAAGGATAGCAGTATACCTCCACTATCTGGACTCTGGATCATGTTCACTTTCCTATTGTTTCATTTTAATAGTCTGGAGGGAACTTGGTAATATTCATAATGTATAGACCATTAAGATGGCCATTATGTTAATGATATGAAGCTAATTGGACTTGGTGGGATGGAAGTAGCAAGCGCTCTAGAGGACTTATGAATTTCATACGTGCCAGAGGTCAGCAATAAACTCTGAGAAATTTGAGTCCTATTGCATTGGTAAAGTTTCTAGGGGTCTATTAATCTAGGACATGTGAATATATCACTTCTAAAGTGTTACATGTATACTGTCCATCATGATAATGATGCACATTTATATTGATATGATATAACCCATGCACCACATAAACTCTGAGGCTACCAGTTAAGAGTGGGATTTAGAGCAAAAAGAGTTTCTTAAGAGGACCCATGCTGTGATACAGCATCCTTTCCACTTGGGTCTAATAAACCAAGAGAATCTATAGTAAGGGATGTGTTCATGGCAGATAAAAATGCTGAATGGAGTCTCTGGCAAAGTCTCATAGGAGTATCAACTTTGGTCTTCATTCTTACAATTACCACCCATTTTTTTTTGCTTTTTTTAAAATTAAAAAAAAAATTTAAACATAACTGCATACAAACATGAACATTCTTACCATGTGATCATTCCATTCTTGGTATATAATCAATAACTCACAATATCATCACATAGTTGTATATTCATTACCACTGTCATTTCTTAGAACATTTGCATCAATTCAGAAAAAGAAATAAAAAGAAAAAAGAAAAAAACTCATACATACCACCCCTTACCCCTCCCTCTCATTGACTGCTCATATTTCCATCTACCCAATATATTTTAGCCTTTGTTTCCCCTATGTTTTTTCTATACCTCTTACCACTCCTTTTCGTTGATCACTGGCATTTCAGTCTACTAAATTTCTTTTAACATTTGTTCCCCCTATTACTTATTTATTTTCAATCCATATGTTTTACTATCTGTCTATACCATAGATAAAAGGAGCAACAGACACAAGGTTTTCACAATCACACAGTAACATTGCAAAAGCTATATCATTATACAATCATCTTCAAGAAACGTGGCTACTGGAACATAGCTCTACATTTTCAGGCACTTCCCTCCAGCCTCTCCAATATACCTTAACTAAAAAGGTGCTATCTATATAATGCATAAGAATAACCACCAGGATAACCTCTCGACTATGAAATCTCTCAGCCATTGACACTTTATTTTGTCTCATTTCTCTCTTCCCCCTTTTGGTCGAGATGGTTTTCTCAATCCCTTGATGCTGAGTCCCAGCTCATTCAAGGATTTCTGTCCCATGTTGCCAGGAAGGTTTATACCCCTGGGAGTCATGCCCTATGTACAGAGGGGAAGGACAGTGAGTTTGTTTGTCATGTTGGCTGAGAGATAGAGGCCACATCTGAGCAACAAAAGAGGTTCTCTGGGAGTGATTCTTAAGCCTAATTTTAAGTAGTCTTAGCCTATCCTTTGTGGGGATGTTTCATGTGAACTAAACCCCAAAATTGAGGGCTCAGCCTATTGCTTTGGTTGTCCCCACTGCTTGTGAGAATATCAGGAATTCTTCACATGAGAAGTTGAATTTTCCCCTTTTTTCACCATTCCCCCAAGGGAACTTTGCAAATTCTTTTTTTATTCACTGTTCAAATCACTTGGGGATTTATCAGGGCATCACTCTGGATAAACCTACAAAATCTCATGTCCTACTCAAGGTTCCATGTACTTATGGTGTTCAATTAAACTGTCCACATTTGTTATTTTAAGAAATTCAGTAGTCAAAATATAAATTTTGCACCAAATAAACATTCTTTTGCTTTAATCTCACACATAAGTTAAAGTTTTAAAATATGAATTACCATCTATTTTCAACACCCTGCAATATTGACATTTCTTTGTTCTTCCTCATGCAAAAACATTTTTTAATTTGGTACATTTAGTCACTATGATTGTACACTCTAGGCATTACTATATTATACCATCTCAGTATTTATCATCTATCTTTCCTTCTGATTTCATTTGTGTCCCCAGCCCTCCTCCTTTTATCATTCTCAAATTCAGCTTCATTCAGGAAAAAAAATATATTGTATTACAGTTAGGTAGTATTGTGTATCCATTTCTGAATTTTTATAATCAGTCCTGTTGCACAATGTTTCCCTTCAATTCCAGTTACCCAAAATCTACCCTATTTCTATCTCCTGATGGTCTCTGTTCTTAACTGAAATTCTCCAAGTTCATTCACTAATGTCAGTTCATATCAGTGAGACCATACGCTATTTGTCCTTTTGTTTCTGGCTAACCTCACTCAGCATAATGTCCTCAAGATCTATCCATGTTGTGACATACTTCATAATTTTATTCTGTCTTACAGCTGGATAATATTCCATTGTATGCATATACCACAGCTTGTTTAGCCACTCTTCTGTTTATGGACATTTTGGCTGTTTCCATCTCTTGGCAATTGTAAATAATGCTGCTAAAAACCATGGTGTGCAAATGTCCATTTGTGTCCTTGCCCTCTGAGTAGATACCTAGCAATGGTATTGCTGGGTCATATGGCAATTCTATACTTAGCTTCCTGAGGAACCGCCAAACTGCCTTCCACAGCGGTTGTACCATTTGACATTCCCACCAACAGTGGATAAGTGTGCCTCTTTCTCCACATCCTCTCCAGCACCACACATTTTAAAATCAGTGTTTAACTTATTAGTCTCATCTAAGGCTAAAATCCCACCATAGAACAACTGGAGGCTTTACCTTAACTGTCTGCTACTAACCGCCAAAGCTTAAAAAAAAAAAAAAAGAAATGCTATGGGAAATCGAGTCTAGGTAGATCTTGAAGGCTAATGCAAACACCATTATCAAATGGCTCAGATTCTCAGGTCATGACGGTTAGGTTCTGGTCTCAACTTGCCCACGTGATTATGCCAAATCAGTTGAAGGCTGTTAAGACAGAAGAGAGACTCTTTTATGGCTTTTTCAGTAAACCTCTTCTATGGAGTTCATCCAGACACTTCATCGGACCCACCAGCTTTACAGCCTGCCCTGCCAATTTTGGACTCTTCCATTCCCACAGTTGCATGAGATGCCTTTATAAATCTCACATTTACAGATCTCTCCTGTTGATTCTGTTTCTCTACAGAACCCTGACTAACACCCATGGTATCTTCTCTTATTGCTTCACTGCTTCACCCTTAGTGCACTGTACAGCCTTGTCAGAAGTTTCTGATAAGTGAATGGAAGAAATCATAGACTTGCTTTGTGCTGGTTCTAGCTTAGAAGTGGGTACAACTCTACTTAGATATGTCCCTGTAAGGCAGTGGTGAAAGAAAATCTTCTCAGTAGGCAGAAATTTAGGTCCCATATCTGGTTTTCCATTTCATGTGGAAGAAGACTTGGCCTAAGGTATGGGTCTACATGCCTCTGTGGGCAATGACTATGAGTTTGCCAAATGGTTATGGACTTAGAACAATATTGGAAGATTAATGGCAGGGAGGAGTAGGATGTAGGTGATGGGAGATAGGACGTGCATAGTTTGTGAGGTATTCAGGGCCCATGCAAATGCCCACCAGATATCAGATATCAGGTTCACAATAATCAGGTGCTGCAGGTGATGCATCCCATGGATGCCAGTCAGCCTCTTTTCTCAGTCTACTTGGTGCTTAATTAATGAACTTGCATAGAAAGTGCCCATAATGGCAGGAAATGAAGCTACATTTGGGTTCAAAATACAAAACCATGGAAAGCTTCACACCATGGTTAATCTGTCCACCATCACAGCTGAGTGCCAAACTGCCAAGATCAGAAATCAACATTAAAATTACAATATGGCACAATTCTGTAGAAAGTTTTCTTCTTTGGAATAGAAATTTCCTGTACTTTCAACTCTAAGCTATCCTATATACCATTGTCTCTGTCCTGGGTATACCAGGACATATTTTTCCAGAATGAAGATGGCATAGACTCATGCTTATGGAATTCACACTCATTAATGTATGCTCCATGATACTGGTTTGAAAGAATGGTAGAAGGGCCTGCTGAATGCTCAGTTATAAAACCATCTGGGGACAATATCCTGTGAAGTTGGGAAATTCTATGAGAATATATATGTTTTCAAACAGTGACCAATATGTATTACCCTTTCCTCCATAACCAGAATGTTCCTGTCTGAGAACCTAACTGTGTAGGTGTATTAGTCAGGGTTCTTCAATGAAATAGAACTGGCAGGATATATAGATATAGAAATGGATATAGATAAAGATATAGATATATAGATATAGATATATAGATATAACCATAATTATATAATGAGATATTTTTATAGAAATTGGCTTAAATCACTGTGGGCATAGGCAAGTTCAAATTCACTAGGGAATTTCTGGGAACTCTGAAGAAAGGTTTCAGTGAATTCCCCAGGAGAGCCTTACTGGCTCAAGTAGAGATGGAAACTTTCCCTTCTGACTGCTCAGATCATTGCTCCTCCTTTAAAGGCCTTCTACTGATAGGATGAGACCTCTCTCACTGTTGAAGGTGATCTCAGTTGATTGTAGGTGTAATCAGTCATGGATGCCATTAACTTACTGGTGATTTAAATCCATGAAATATCCTCACAATATTGATCAGGCCAGTGCTGGCTTGACCAAACAACTGGATACCATAACCTGGCCAAATTGACAGATGACATTAGCCGGTCACAGTAGGTGGGAAAGTTTCATTCCAGTATTTCCCCTATGAAAGAAATTTTTGCTTCACATCATTGTGACTTGTGGCTTGATGAATGTGGACATTCTAGGACTTAAATGATAAATATTTGCATCAAGGAATTTATTTGCAGTTCTCTTACATTGGAAGCTGAGATTGCCCTTTAGGCTCCTTCTGCCACTAAACCATCAGGCTAGGAAGGGGTGCTATATTGGCCAGGGCAATCAATCCCAATTCCAAAAGGAAGATTGGGATTCTAACTCAAAATGAGAGCAAGGAAGACTATATGTTGGACATTAAAAATATTCTCGGGAGCCTCTTAGTAATCCTTTCCCCTATATACCTAATTAACAGAAAACTCTTGCAACGCAATAAATGCAAGGTCTATCAAAAACTCAGTTTGTACAGGAATGAAGGTTTGAGTAAGCCCTTGAAGGAAAACAATGTTTTCCAACTGAAATGTTAGATCTTTCGATGTTCCCCTACTGTGACTGTGGATTTGTATATTTCTCCCTTTAATTCTGTTAATTTTTTCTTCATATACTTTGCAGTAATGTTATGAGATGATTATATATTTTTAATTGCTATGTATTTCTGAAGTATCTACATTTTCATCATTTAAAGCACCCTGCTTTGCTTCTCTAGTGATACTCCTTCTGCTGTTGTCTATTCTGTTTGACATTTGTAATGTACTGATTTGAATTTTCCTACTTTTACTTTTGGCAAGGCATATTTTTCCACTGTTTTATTCTAAAAATTCATGGGTCTTACACTTGAATGTATATCTTACAGCAAATGGCTGGTTCTTTCTTTTTAAATTTAATTTGATAAACTCTGTGTTTAATGAGTTCCTAGTCTATTAACACATAAGATAATTTCATATGATTTTATTATGGCTACCATTTTGTGATTTTTAAATTTTTTTTCATTATTTTTATATTGTTATTCCTTTCCTGCTTTCTTTTGTTTTTAATCAAATATTTTGAGTGATTATATTTTATTCATCCTGGAATTTTTGCTGTACTAATTTGCTAATTTTTGCTGTACTAATATATTAAAGATAAATACATATCTTTAAATAATTATATTTACTTAGATATAATATTGAATTATTCAAGGTTAAATATGGGAACCATACAGTGATTTATTTCCATTTATTTCTCCTGCTCACTTTCTTAGTGCTATTGTCATATATATTACATTTATATACATAAGTTCAGAAATACAACAGTTCAGAAATACAAAATTTGCTTTAAAAAATCTTGTCTTTTTAATTGATTAAGATAAAAAATATATATCCACACATACATATATACACACAAACATACATTCACAGCCTTTTATATACCAATTTGATGTTTCTTCATTCTTCCCTATAGCTCTGAATTTCCCTAGAATGAAGTCATGATCAGGTTCCTGTGTCAACCTGGCCACGTGGTGGTACCTGTTTGTCTGGTTAGGCAAGTGCTGGCCTGTCGGTTGCAATGAGGACATTTCATAGAATTAAATCATGATCACATCAGCTGCATCCACAGCTGATTCCATTTGTAATTGGCCAAGGGGAGTTTCTTCTGCAATGATTAAGTGATGCTTAATCTAATCACTGGAAGCCTTTTAAGGAGGATTCAGAAGAGACAGACTCTCTTCCTGCTTCAGCTGGCGAGCCTCTCCTGTGGAGTTCATCCAGACCCTCCATCGGAATCGTCGGCTTCACAGCCTGCCCTGCGGATTTTGAACTCTGTGTTCCCATGGTCATGTGAGACACTTTTATAAATTTTATATTTGCGAGTGTTCCCTGTTGATTTTGTTTCTATAGAGAACCCTAACTAATACAACTTGGTACCAGGAGTGGTTCTTAAGAAACAGAATCTTAAAAATGGGTTTTTATGAATGGTTTTCTACTCTGACTGGACTCAAAGGCACTAAGGACTCTGATTCCCATAATCAGAATGACACTCCCAATCCGTGGAGTGAACTGGCAAAAGAGGTAGTCAAAATATCACCATTCAATTCTCCTAATGCTTCGCTTGTACAAAAGCAGGCTCTGGGGATAATGTTTTTGACACCTTTACGGAGTTTTGTGGAAATAAGAGCTATAGAGATGTTGGCTGGTTGTTGTTAGATACACTGGCTACATTAAGGAGTGAAAGAGATGGGCTTGAGGCTTCAAACGAGAAGCTTAAGTGCCATCTGACAGATGTAGACGTTTCTATGAGTATCCTGAAGGAAAATCTTACTTCCTGTAGCCGTAGGTTTGAGATCTCTGAAAATCAAACTCAGAATCTTATTGTTAAGTAGCAACTTTACAGCGTAAACTGAAATCTCATTGTTGCATGGTGTCTGCCATTAAAGTGAGGGCATTGATTGGAAAGAAGTGGGACCCTGAAAAATAGCATGGTGACATATGGATTGATAATAATGTCAGGGGTGAGGTTGAAATGCTAGGTCATGCTGAGTCTTCTCTAGATAACCTTGGAATAGTTTGCCCTGAGGACATAGCTGCCCCACCTTCAGCCTGCCTTGAGGATTGGCCACTCAACCTCCTCCTGAAAGTATTAGCCCTAGAGTGATTAATCCTGTTTCACCAGATGAAACTGCAAATGAATGTCCTGAAGCAAATGGCTTGGAAGATATTTCTGATTCTTTTCATGACTCACCCCCACCAGCCCTCATTTCTTCCAGACCTATAACTAGACTAAAGTCCCAACAGGCCCCTAAACGTGAGGTATGGAGTATCACACATGAGGAGGTACGTTATACTCCAAAGAACTCTGTGAATTTTCCAATTTATATAGATAGAAATCAGGGAAATATGTGTGGCAATGGATTTTAAGGGTGTGGGATAATGGTGGGAGGAATATAGGATTGGATCAGGCTGAATTTATTGATATGGGCCCACTATGCAGAGATTCTGCATTCAATGTTATAGCTTGAGCAGTTAGAAAAGGTATTAACGGTTTGTTTGGATGGCTGGTTGAAACATGGATCAAACGGTGGCTGACATTACCTGAGGTTGAAATGCCAGAACTGCCCTGGTATAATGTAGATGAGGGGATCCAGGATTTAGAGAGATTGGAATGTTAGAGTAGATTTATTATGCAAAACCTGCTCTTATACCCCAGGAATGTCCGGAGGATGCACCTTTTACCAGAACAGTGAGAAATAAAAATGTGAGAGTAGCACCATCATCCCTGAAGAGCTCTGTAGTTGCACTTCTCTGTAGGTCAGATATTACTGTTTGAGCTGCTGTCACTGAGCTGGAATCCTTAAACACAATGGGAATGATGGGATCCCAAGTTGGCAGAAGCCAGGCGGCAACACTTAACCACCAAAGTCAGGGTGGATGTGGCTATTATAATAGACAGCAAACTCAAAGCAGGAGTCAAAATTACATGACTTGCAGAGATTTGTGGCATTGGCTAGTAAATCATGGGGTACCTAGAAATACAATAGAAAGGCAGTCTACTAAATTCTTATTCAAGCTGTATAAACAAAAGACCTCTAGGTCAACTGAACAGAAGTCTAACCTGAATTACAGAAACACAGAGTCATGGCCCCTTACTCAATTTCCAGACTTGAGACAGTTTATAGAGCCAGAGCACCTTGAATGAAGGGGAGTCCAGGTCCCTTTGGGGGAGAAACCTGTTACACTGCCACAAATCTATACTGTTAATCTTCCTCCAAGCCTTCCCCATGGAGACCGACAGCCTCTTACCAGGATAACTGTGCATTGGGGAAAAGGAAATGATCAGATATTTCAGGGATTTTTAGACACTGGTTCTGAAGTGATATAAATTCCAGAGGACCCAAAACGTCACTCTGGTCCGCCAGTCAGAGTGGGGGCTTATGGAGTCCAGATGATTAACGGAGTTTTAGCTCAGATCCATCTCCCAGTGGGTCCAGTGGGCCCCTGGACCCATTCTGCAGTTATTTCCCCAGTTCCAGAATGTATAATTGGAATAGACATACTGAACAACTGGCAGAATCCTCACATTGGCTCTCTAACTCGTGCAGTGAGGGCTATTATGGTGGGAAAGGCCAAGTGGAAGCCACCAGAACTGCCCTTACCGAGCAAAGTAGTAAATCAGAAGCAAGACTGGATTCCTGGAGGGATTGCAGAGATTACTGCCACTTTTAAGGATTTGAAGGATTTAAGCATGGTGATTCTCACCACATCGCTATTCAACTCTCCTATTTGGCCTATGCAGAAAACCAGTGGGTCTTGGAGGATGACAGTGGATTATCTTAAGCACAACCAGGTGGCAACACCAATTGTTGGGGGCTGAGTGTTAAGGTTCTCTAGAGAAATAGAATCAACAGGGAACACTCGCAAATATAAAATTTATAAAAGTGTCTCTCGTGACCGTGGGAACTCAAAGTTCAAAATCCGCAGGGCAGGCTGTGAAGCCGACAATTGTGACGGAAGGTCTGGATGAACTCCACAGGAGAGGCTTGCCATCTGAAGCAGGAAGAGAGCCTGTCTCTTCTGAATCCTTCTTAAAAGGCTTCCAGTGATTAGATTACGCATCACTCATTGCAGAAGACACTCCCCTTTGCTGATTACAAGTGGAATCAGTTGTGGATGCTGCTGACGTGCTCATGATTTAATTCTATGGAATGTCCTCATTGCAACAGACAGGCCAGCACTTGCCTAACCAGACAAACAGGTACCACCACTTGGCCAAATTGACACATGAGCCTGACCATGACAAATGACATTTGTCTTCAGCTTGAAAACTTTCTTCATCCTTTCTTATTTTTCAAATAATGCCGTTATTTTGTCTTCAATTTTGCAGATAGTTTTGCTGGAAATAGAATTTTTGGTTATAAGCTTTCAATCTTATTTTTTCCTTTCAGTACTTCAAATACGTCTTGCCAATTTCTTCTGGTCTCCTTGGTTTTGAAATGCAAATAAGACATTTATTTTATAATTATCACTCTTCTATAGTCAATATGATGTTTCTATCTGGCTGCCTTAAGATTGTCTTTTTATATTTGATTTTCAGACACTTGAATATGGTGTGACCAACAAAATGTTTTTTTTAATGTTTATTCTGATTGGAGTTCTTTTAGATTCTTAAATCTGGAAGTATTAACTTAGTTTTCAACCATATTTTGCAAGTTTTGGTCATTAAGTTTCAAATATATTTTTTTTCTGCCTCTTTTTCTCCTCTCTTTTTGGAACTCAAATTACATATGTTAGACCTTTTGATATTGTCCATAGGGTAGACAGCTTGGTATTGTCCTGCAAATCTGATACTATTCATCTTTTTTTTCCCAGCGATTTTTATTTCTTGTTCTTTGAATTGAGTAATTTCTATTTATCTATGTTCAAGTTTGCTAATTCTTTACCTGACACCTCCAATTCTTTATTGAGCTCATCTAGTATAGTTTTCGTTTCAAATATTTCATTTTTCAGCTAGCCAATCTCTAATTTTGTAATTTTTTCCTTTTCCTGTTGAAAAATTTTAATTTGTTAATTCCTTTATACCATATTTTTAATGTTAATTCATTGATACCATATTTTTCTTTAATTTCTTCAGCATATTTAAAATATGCTTTGAAGTCAAGCTGCTTTGTGCTAAAGTCAATATCTAAGCCTACTGGGTTTCAGTTTATTTTTATTGCCTTATTCTTGACTTCAGAGCTTTACTTTCCTGTTTTATTGTGTTTTGTAACATTTGTTTGGAAACTAGACACTGTAGTGATATATTGAATTCTGTTGTGCTCTTCTAAGATTTTTTTTTCCATTAGGCAATTAACTTGCCTGAATTCATGTGGAAAATTTGGTCACTTCTGCAATATGTATCTTATATGTCTGTTCTACATTTATGGCTTCCAGTTGCTACCTTCGTATTCTTGCCTCTAGTGTCTCCTCTATGTTTGCATAGTTTGGTGGTCAGCCAAAGATTTGGGCAGAGATTTTTCTCAGATGTAAGGACTCAGCCTGTCTATTATTTCCTTGACTCTAGGTATTCTTCCCTCATTTTCAGCTGCTCTGTCAGTTTTGCATCTTATCTTCTGATACCTCAAGTTAGTAAGCTCTACTTTTATACTAACCAAACTGCATATGAATATGGAATCCTCTCAGTTATAAAAGCAGTAAATTCACAGAATTAACCAATGTGTGTGTGTGTGCTCCCCAATATTAAAATGTTTGGAGAGAGCAAGGCTGTTGTGTTAGCCCTTGGAAAGGGTGGGGCTGCCACTCTCTCAAGCCCTGAGAATAAATATCATTCTATAAATGACTCTCAGACCTTGAGTTATAATGAAGTATGCCCTGCAGGTTTTCAGAACAGTTTGGGACCTTTGACCCCTGTTTTCCTTCAAATTTCTCCTTATGGAAATGGGAACATTTATCCTATGACCTTCCCTCTTTTGTATATTGGAAGTAGATAACTTGTTCTAAATTTCCCAGTGTACAGGTTTGAGAGTATACCTCAGAAAAACCATGTCCTTTAATCTTGATTAAATTTTTGTAGGTGGAAATCTTTGATTAGATTATTTCCATCAAAACTGACCCATTCAACTGGCAGTGTGATCTTTTGTTTAGATTACTCCCTGGAGATATGACATGCCTAATTGTGGGTGTGGCATTTGTATTAGATGGAGCTGTAACTCTGCCCATTCAAGGTGGGCTTAATTAGTTTATTGGAATCCTTTAAAAAAGGAGACATATTGAAAAAGCACAGTTACTTGAGAGCTGACAGAAATGCAGACAATTGGGGATGGTTAGAGAGATGACAGAAAGCAGATGCCTAGATAGGGATGTTTGGAGTTGCGACAGCCCTCAGAAATTGCCATATAACTTCCCAGGAGATGTTAAGAAAGCCAGAATCCAGAGTTGTGACCCAGAATAGCTAAGTGAAGGCCCACAGATTTGTTTAGATAGGAAATCACTGTCATTAGAAGCTGGACACAATGGTACTGGGAACAAGAACCAGCAGAGGCCAGCCATGTGCATTCCTATGTGACAGATACCTACCTTCCTTGAGTCAAGATATCTTTCTCTGGGTGTTTTAGTTGGACATTTTTAAAGCTTTAGAACTGTAAACTTATAACAATAAATTCCCTTTTAAAGGCCATTCTATCTCTGGTATATTGCATTCCTGCAGCATTTAACAAACCAAAACAGATTTTGGTACCATTGAAATGGTACAAATACCATACATGTTAGAATGTCTTTTTAATTGGGTAAGGTGAGACTCTGAAAGAATCTTGACAGAAAAGTTCTGAATTGCATTGAACAGACTGTTGGTGATAGCATGGACTCTAAAGATACCTCTGATGAGGCTTTCGACAGGAATGATGAGTGTGTCATTGCAAACTGAAAGAAATGTAACCCGTGTTTTAAAGTGGCATATAATTTGGCAAAATAAAGTGCTGATATTGAATGGAAGGCAGAGTTTAAAAGTGGTGAACTTGGATATTTAGCAGGAGTGTTTTCCAAACTAAATGTGGAAAATTCAGCCTGGCCTCTCCTTGCAATTTATAATAAAATGTGACAGGGAAGAGATAAGCTGAGAAGTGAACTATTGAGTACAAAGAATCCAGAAACTGATGGTCTGGAAAATTCTGGGCTTGCAGAAAGTAAGACCGCAGAGAATGGGGCTTCACATGAGGGCTTAAGCAAATATGGGATCAGTCAGCCATTTCAGAAAAAAAACAGGATTGGAAATGAAGTTATCTAGAATGGATGTGTAGAAAGTCCTGTTATCTAATGGCTTTGATCCCTGTGTGTTACATTGAAAATCAAAAATATTTTTTATGAGATCTGTATGAGTGGAACCACTGCAAGTCTTGACTAAAACGGACAAGAAAGATCAGATTGAAATATAAATGACTTCAAAGATAAAACTATGGAAGCTAAATTCTGAAGCCAAGAAATGTCAGACCAAGGGAATAGAAAGGAGAGTGGATGTACCCATTGACATGGAAAGAGTGAGTCTGCCTTGAGAGCATCAGGCAGGCCTTCTGCCTCAATGTTCAGGGAGAATCTTGTTGACCCTGGCCTTGGAGAGGGTGGAGCACAGAAATTGGGGATTAGCGGGAGACTGATGATTGCTCATTGTTCTGGAAGGGTTGGGTATGTGCCCCAGAGATGGAAAAGATCCAGAGTACTGCCCCAATGCTGGAAGAGGGTGGATCCAAGAAAAAGGTGGTTTGTAACACTCACCCCAGTGTTTGCAGAGAGCAGGCCTGCTGCATGAGAACTTGGAAAGGGTGAGACTGACACTTTCAAAAGCCCTGATGATAATGATTCTTAGATTTTGAAATCCAATGGAGTTTGCACTGTGCTTTTTTTTTTTTAATCTGTTTTTATACGGTGACCCCTTTTAGCTTTCAATTTCTCCATATGGCAATGAGAACATGTATCCTATGACTGTTCCTCCCTCGTATACTGGAAGCAGATAACCTGTTCTGAGTTTCACAGGCCAACAGCAAGAGGAGAATATTTGCCTTAGGACAGACCATGATTTTAACTGATTTTGATGGGATTTTGTACTGTTTTTTTACTTTGTATTCTATTTGTATTGCTAGTGAAATGGTTTAAGGCTTTGTGATTTTTGTGAATATATCTTGTATATGGAAAGAACATGTGTTTTTGTGGTCTAGAGGATGGAATGTGTTGGTTTTAAAGTGTCAGATATCCCAGAAAAGCCATGTCCTTTAATTCTGATTCAGTATTGTAGTGTGGAAACCTTTGATTAGGTTATTTCCATTGAGACTGACCCACTCAATTGTCACTGTGATCTTTTGATTAGATTAATCCATGGAAATGTGATGCGTCCAATTGTGGGTGTGACCTTTTGATTAGATGGAGATGTGAATCTGCTCATTCAAGGTGGTTCTTGATTAGTTTACTGGAGTCCCTTAAAAAGGGAAACATTTGGAAAAGCACAGTTGTTTGAGAGCTAACAGAGATGCAGATATTTGGAGATGCTTGGAGTACTGACAGAGAGCAGATTCCTAGATGAGGATGTTTGGAGATGCAGAGTCCCTCAGACATTGCAATGTGCCTTTCTATGAGATGCTAAGCAAGCCAGAATCCAAAGTTGTGTCCCAGAAGGGCTAAGTGAAGGTCCACAGATGCTTAGATAGGAAATCATTGGCATAAGAAGCTGGATCAAGAGAACTGGGAACAAAGACCAGCAGAGGCCAGCCATGTGCCTTCCCGTGTGACAGACATCAGCCATCCTTGAGTCCAGGTATCTTGCTCTGGATGCCTTATGGGCATTTTTATGACCTTAGAACTATTAATTTGTAATTTAATGAATTCCCTTTTAAGAGCCATTCCATCTCTGGTAAATTGCATTCCAGCAGGCTTTAACAAACTAAAATGCATCAGTTAACATCCAGAGGAGAATTTTGCCTTAGAACAAATCACACCTGTAGCTGATTTTGATGAAACTTTGCATTGTTTTTGAATTTATATTCTATTTGTATTATTACCGAAATGGTTTAAGTCTTTTGTAATATTGTGATGGGATGAATGTATTTTGAATATGGAAATAACATGTCTTAGAGATCCAGAGGGTGGAATGATTGATTGATCCAGAGGGTGGAATGATTGATTTGAAGCTGTCATGTAACAGAAAAGACATGTTGTCCTAATCCAACCTTGTAGGGTCAGACCTATTATTGAGTGAGGACTTTTGATTAGATTGTTTCCATGGAGATGTGACCCCTGCCCATTCAAGGAGGGTCTTAATCTTTTTACTAGGGTCCTTTTAAAGACAGACATTTTGGAGAAAGAACAGATGCTTTGAGATACAAAACACCTCAGGAGATGCTAAGCTAAGAGATGAAATCCAGAATTTGCCTGGAAGAAGCTAAGAGAAGACCCACAGATGCTTAGAAAGAGAAATGGCCCAGAGACATTAAGAGAAAATAGGCAGAACACGAATCAGAAGGTGAAAGCAATGAACCAGGTGCAAGGACCAGCAGATGCTAGCTACATGCCTTTCCAGCTGACACAGGTGTTTCAGATGCCAGTGACCATTCTTCAGAGTCCAGGTATCATCTTGTTGATACCTTAATTTGGACATTTTAATGGACTTAGAAATATAGGTTTGTAATCTAATAAATCCCCTTTGAAAAAGCCAATCCTTTTCTGGTGATATATTATATTGCCGTAGCTTTAGCAAACTAGAAGAACATAGTTTCTGGCTTTCTGGCTTTCAGAAGTTGATTCCTTACAGCCTCTCACTGTTTTGGGACAGACCTTCTGGGTGACCCTGTACATGTGTATTTTTTCAGCTATTGATTTGAACAAAGTTGGCTTAGGTTTTAGAGTTATTATCTATGGGGTGGTGTGCACCACAATATTCAACCACCTTTACTGGAAGATCTTCCTTTCTCCTTGAATTTCCCTCAACTTCCCCATGATCGTGCTACCAAAAAGGTAATGTCTTGCATAGTGGAATTTCTAAGCTCCTGTTCCAGTTGCTTATGCTTCTGCCATAGCAATTTTGTAGTTTTCTTAATATCACTCCTAGTTTTATAAATGACAAAACATTTTATGCTATCCCTCGGTGAGTGAGGATATATAGAGAAGATAAGAATTATGTGGATGGAGTCTTGTAGTAATCCCATATTTAAAAATCCAGGAGATAAGAAAAGCAAGAAAAAATAAAACATCCCTCCTGTCTACTCTAAACACTGCTGTCAAGGTGATCATTCTACAACGTATTGATCAAATTATTTTCTTACTTAAAATGTGCCCCTAGCTTCCTACTTTCTACAAAATAAAGTCCAAATTCCCTATTATGTCACATAAAGAACATATTGCACTCATTTCCTATTTATATCTAGGACCTAGATTCAATGAACAATGTCTGAGATATAATGATCTCTCATTAAATTTTTGACCACATTTGGATGGTGCTACTCAATTGGGGGAATCAATGCTATGTATCATTAAATAAAGATTAAAGGAATATTTCTTGTCTCTCTCGGTGAATTGGAACTTCTAGAGTAATGTTCAGTGTTACACAAACACTTATTTACAGAACACATAAACCATAACAAAATCAGTGATCTATCAATGCTGTAAATTATTTTTTTAAATTCCCCATTACTGAGTTAAAATTTATTGGCTCTTGGAACATAATTGGTAATAATAAAGTTAGCAAATAAAATAAAAATGGGCACCAATATGTCCCAGAGTTAATTTGAAGTGCTTTTCCATTAAATCGTTTAGTCCACACAGCAGTTATATGAGGTAAATATTAATATCATTGTGAAAGAAAGCAAAACCATTCGTTAGGCATATCCTTTATGCCAGCCCTTATATTAGGTGTTTTATATAAATTATCAAATTAAAATTTCTCTAAAAATCTACAAGTTATAGATGAACCATTAATAATCAATGATTTTAATAATCTATCCCAGTTAAAACAATTGTATGCAGCAGATGCATTTTTAAATCCAAGTCTGTGTAACTCCAAGCTCTTTCCTTATAGTATTTGATTGGGTTAAGGTTAAGATTTGAGCCAAAGTAGAAGAAAAAAATCTTATTTTCACTTAAGTATACACTATTGAACTTAATTTTGGTAGATGATGACAACTTTTTCAGGCTTATTCTGGGAAGTATAGAGAAAGAACATTGTAAGCTTGTATAAAGATTTGCATAGCAAAATTCTCAGTGAATGTTTATCAAAAAAGAATTGGTGAATAACAAAGAATGGTAACATGTAGATCTTAATAAGCAATTGTCTCAGAAAATTCAAAAGAAATTGGTTCTAGCTACATCTATGGTGACTCTAAAGTATATGTAAAAATAAACACGCATTCAAACCTGCATATCTGCCATTTCACAATCATCTTTCGTAGCTTTTTTTGTCTTGGGAGTCCACTGTTTTCTGTACATATTTTGCTTCTGAACCCATTGCAGAAAGTCCTTCTTGGCTCTAAGTTGAGTAAACATCCTTAATAATATAGTGGCATGTCTATTTGGCTATATTTCATCATATGTAATTCCATTCATTGTGTACTGTGTGCAATCCTCTAATAAATTTGATGATGTCTTTTTCCATCTAATCATGTTTCAGAATATTGGTTGCGATAGAATTGTCTATATCCCTAGGAAAAGTCATGACTTCATACTATTATGAGTCCTTGTTAAAGGAACAGCCCTTCTGGGTTCTGCTCTGAGGTATTTTCATTGCTTGTGGCCTGTTCAAAGGTCAGGTGACCTTTGCAGATGGAAAATACGCACTGTCCCTTAAGGGTCAAGCATTCAGTACCTACTATTTGTCTTCTAATTCAAAGAACATATTCCTGTCCCTGCTAGTCTGTGTCAGAAGATTGAACAGATGTTTCAACTGTATAAGTCATGGCAGGCTTTCTCCCCTACATGTAGGCACTTCAAACCCGATTTAATGATCCAACTACCTACATTGTTTCATTAGAAAATAATTTCTATTAAATAGGGCTTCCAACTCATTATTCTTTTAAAGATCCTTGAAGGAAAATGTCATTATTCTTTTAAAGATCCCTGAACTTTTAAACAAGGATTTAAATTGTGCAATAAGTAAAATTAGGCTGATATAGAAAAGAAGATACTGATGATATTTTTTCCTAGAGGTATTAAAACTTTGTTTTGAGGGAAATAACAATGGTTAGTGTAAACTTATCTGAAGATCTCAAAACATTTTTACTTTTATTTCCGTACTGCTATTTCAATTTTGCTGAATTATTCTCTTTGCTAGTTGATTTTTATTCCACTTGAAGCAGATTTAAGTGACAGCATATCACTATTAAAACATATGATAATTAAATTTGCTTGGTTCCTGGAGTTCTTAAAGAAGTTCTTATATCCCTATAGACAGAAGGAAATCTGTAAATGCCCCCTCTCCTTTCTCTGTACGAAGACAGAGAACTTTGGAGAAATGATCTGAACATAATGATCACTTCCCCGTAATGACCATGTTATTTGATAAAAGTGAAAAATAATTCTGGATCTACATCTATTTTCTTGGGATCTGTACAAGCTTTGCATATTTACATGATGCATGTAAATATTTTGAAGCTATTCTTAGAGAGAAAAATGCAAACATAACTTTAGCATCATGATATATGATGCAAGTTTAAGACTATGAATATGTTATTCACAAATAATATGAAACATTATTCCAACTTGTATTTTGTTCATTTTTCAAGCAAAATATATTATTTACAAAGTCAGGGATGGATTCTTAAATAACTGTTAATATGAGAACAGTTTGTGGAGTAGAGTAGAGCTTGAGGAAAAACTTCATACTTAACAAAAAGTACTGCCATCAAATCTAGCTCTTTATTATGACCCTAATTAAAATTCATAATGGGGTGAAAATGTCATTTATGGATTTGAATAGTTATATGGAAATGACAAAGCAGAGTTGTATATATTTGTCCAAACAAATATAGTTTATGTTCACTCAATAAACCAGGTAAATGATGACAAAGAAAAGGAATTGGCTAAAATAACTAAGAGTAAATTGGGGCCAGATATTTCTAGAAGAGGAGGAAATACCTACAATATTATAAAAATTTTATGTCAAGGTAGGTGATCCAGAATACGCGGAAAAAAATCCATTGAAACAGGTGGAACAGCCCAATGAACAGGTGATGGCAACAGGACCCGTTAGACACAAATGTATAAGAACTAATTTTGTGCCACTCATCAGACTAGACCCAACTGAGGGCAAGACAATCTCTTTCAAGCCATCTTGAAATGCATCCATGTAATGGACTACATCTATGTTGAAATTCTGTAGGAAGCATTGATGCCTTCTCTTGACTATAAGTGGTAGAGATCTGGGTAGAAGACAGGTATGGGAAATTTCTTTTTAAGGATAGGTCCAAGAGCACTAAGTTTTCACATCCTTTTCCTTTCATCTTTTTCTTCACTCTTTAAAAGTTGATTTCCTGATAAACAGGTATGAGAAATATCAGTCAGGGCCCTGGCAGGAAACAGATGGCACATTCTAATTAGCAATTTGAAAAAGTTTTTAAAAAGAGACTATTTACAAGGAGGTTAGAAGAATTTTTAAAAAATTGACAAGGAAAATTGAAATACCCTGGGGCTAAAGTGGCAAGAGGTTAGAGAAGTTCCTGGGATCTGGAAATGGCAAATATAAGGACAAAAGTTTTGAATGAGGAATTCCCCTGGACATCAGTGACCTGGCAGGGTGGGAGCTGACCTCACTCTCTCCCATGCCACCTTCTTAAATCCTGCCTGTGCCTTCCATTGACCAAAACCAACACAAAGACATAGAGCAAGGGATCCTTTAACACAATCCTAAAGGATCAGCTTCCTAAGGTCCGGAACAGAGAAATAAGGGGGACCGTGGATTGAGAGGGACAAAAATAGTGGTATTTGGCACAAAAGAGAAGGATAAACAACTTTCTATAAATCTTCACTTCTTTCTTCTGGCAAAGCTGCCGGATACAAAGGATATAATTACTAATGCAAGTTAGATATTTTAAATTATATTACGATAGTTCACAACAGTCCAGAAAGGGTCTAAATATAGAAAGCTTTCATGGGGTGAGAAATGGAGATATCTACAATTTGAAGAGTGGAAGAAGCTGGGGTAAAGCAAGAAAAATTGAAGACTGAAACAGCATACTGCACAGACCTGCAATAGCTGTGTAGGAACCCAGCTGCTTTAGTGTAGAATTCTCTGAAATGCAGTCAAGGCTTGAGGATTGACCTTTGTCATACCTTGCCAGCCTTTCCCCCTACTCATGACTTCATGTAAGAATTTATGGAATATTTTCTGAAATCATAACACATGGCCTGGTCTTATGAATTCTTTTCTCTCCAACTAGTTTCTTTGGTATAGATCTTGATGCTGCCTCTGAATCTCTTCATGATCCTTGCCCTATCCCCTAATCCTCAGGTTTTGTGTTACTTAACAAAGTCATCTGGTATGAACTGCATGGAGGAGGGGATTTATTAGAAGAGTTAGAGTGAGCTAGGCAGTATTTGTGCTCTCTATCTTTTTAGTAGAGAAATTATTTCGCCCAGTCATACATAAATTGCTGTAATAGTGGCAGGACAGGGTGAAATAAGTGGGGCAGGTATGCAAACAATTGCACAGATGTCTAATAAGTTATGTGCAAGGTGTGCATCCAGAATCAATAGGAAGGACAACCTGTAAAAAAGCAATTTTCAGGGCTCTGATTACACTATATGAAATTTAGAAAATATTTATCTGTTCATTGAATACTATCTCTAAAAAATAAATCAGTTCAATAATATGTTGATATGGTAGGATGAATTTTCACTCAGTGAATTGCTAGGTATTCTGGAAGGAAAAAACATATATGTCACATGTGGTCCAAGACTCAAAGACCTTTTCAACTAGTTAGAAAGGCATGAAAATCCTTTACATAATGAATTAAACACTGCATCACATTGCTGAAGTAGACAGTGACTGGTATTGGCATTAAATATTGAAAGAGAACATTACATAACAAAAAAGCCTTGACAAGATGAAAACCAGACCATAAGCTTATAAAGGAATCTGTGAAGATTGTAAAAGGAGATGGTTTTCCAAAGGAAGTGTAAGTATCTTCCTTTACCACTTTGAAACTAGACGGAGGAAATTATAGCCACAGCAGAGTTGGCAAGAGTTGCAAGATTCCTGACCTCCAAAACCCTCTCTATCTATAATTCTCATGGATTTTCAACTGTGTCCATGAAGATAAAAACTTGAATTCTTTTGCAGTGTGGTCTTACTTATTAGATATGTGTCATAATTTATAGTGTCTAAGAAATCTGAAACTATGGTCATTTGAGTTTCACAGTAAATGTAAAATGTTTACACCAAATCAGTTTTTACATTTGTATGTAGATATGTACTATGTGGTATTTCCAAAAATGAATATATTTTTACATATAATTATACGTAATTGCATATAATTACATTATTATCAAGTTTTTCAGAATCTATAGTTTTTATGAACAATGTACTCTTAGCCAAGTAGATCTCACCCAAGTAAACTTTATATAGCCATTCTAAAATATTTTAGTAACAATTTTTAGTTACCCTTTGCTTTATTAACTCTTTGTCCATATTCAGTTCTCATTAAAAAGTATCATATTCCTGCTCAGAACATATCATAGTTTTTCCCTGCCTGCATGATTATTTAATTCAATGTAGAAATTGCTCCATTTGGCATGATCTTTTTGCATTAAGGAAATTTAAATCATGCATTGAAAATTACATTCTGCTGTATTATGGGAGCAGGTCTTATTTTTATACGTTGCCTCTTTTTTAACACATAGTAAAATACAATCTTCCTTTTTGCAAGCACATGCAGATAAAATTATTTATACCCTATGGGGCTGCCTATAAAAATGTGGAGCCACCAAATTCAGATGTCAGATTCCAGATGCTCATTGTTTCTTAGTACTCATTGCTCTAGTTCTGGCCCGTGTCATCTTTTTCCTGAATTATTGAAGGAATTTCCCACACTTCCTATCTACAAAGTGCAATTCCTACAATCCATGATTTTATACTTAGGGCAGAGAAAATTTCTTTAAACCCACCTCTCAAAAATGCTTAAATGGCTCTCAAATGCCTGGTGTTTTAATTCTTTAACATGACATTGGGAACCTTTCACAATCTGATCTCATGTTCCTTTTACATTCTTATTTCCCAATAAACTCATTTCTCAATTTTCCACATACACTTTCCACAATCAGACTATGCAGCAGTAAATGACTAAGTCTTGGGATTTTCACTTCCATTTATTTAGCTGTATTGTACCTTCTTCCTAAAATGGTATCTCTACCCATTGCCATTAATAATGTCCATGCTTTTAGGCCAATGTCAAATCTCTGCAGTCATAATTTTTTCTCTTCAATATACTCATGTTCTATGTATTGATATTCCAATAAAACACACATGATCCTTGACCCTGTGCTATAATAATTTATGCATATTATGTCTTCCACTGTTCACCGATTCATTCAAAAACATTTACTTTGTCTTCACTATGGGCCTACTTTTTTTTTTTCTTTTTTTACATCGGCAGTCATCAGGAACCGAACCCGGGTCCTCGGGCACAGCAGGCAAGCATTCTTACCTGCTGAGCCACCGTGGCCCCCTGGGCCTACTTTTTACATGGCATTTTGGAAACAAAGTAAAACAAACATAATCTTTGTGCTAATAAAATTTATATTGTACTTAGTAGAGTAACAGTTAAACAATAGTTACAAAACAATCTGATATGATTGATGATGAAGGATTATATGAAATATTATTTTTAAAAGAAGGAAGAGAGCATGATTCTGCCAAAGAGAGTAATGGAAGTTTTCATTAAGAAAAGGTTAATAAAATTGCTTCTTGATGAATGAAGAGAAATTTACTAGTCAGGCAAAAATGAAAAAAAGACTACTGGAAGATAAACTGGTATATTGAGAGTATTATATGTATGGATGGTGCAAGTAATTCATAAAACTTAGGCTTGGAGAGTTTACAGAGAGACACAGCAGGATTCAGATTATGAAAAGCATTATATGCCATACTAAGGCTGTAAGAGATAGGAAAGGAGAGTAAAACTACTGAGCTGGTCAGTGATTTGCATATTTGAGACCGCCCAGACTGTGGGATGGAGGATATCCTAAAATAGTGCGAATTTCCAGCTGCCTCTTCAGACTTTAGGTTGATCACTAGGAATTTTCATTTCAAACCATCACAGTTGATGATGTAGGAGGTTCTCAACCCAAATACGAAAAGCCACTGACAAAGGATGTCTGTTGAAATCAAAGATTGGGAATGAGTCTGGAAAAGTCAGTGGGGGGTGCATTGTTATGTGACTTGAGTGTTTACTAAGGAAGGTAAAATCCCAATTTCAGATAATATATTTGCCCAAGGAATCAACAAAATAAAACAAAACAAAAAAACTCACTATAAGTAAGTTTTCAGGATATAAGATTAACAAAAATTACTCACATATCTGTATAGTAATATCTGTGCAAAGTAAAATTAAAAACACAAAACCATTTAAAGTCATTCCAAGCAAAATGAAAAACTTAGGTAGAAACTTGACAAAATAAACAGGCTCTGCAAACTTAAAATTACAAAATGCTGATGAAAGAAATCAAAGAAGACCGTATTAATCAGGGTTTTCCAGAGAAACAGAACTGACAGGATGTGTGTGTGTATAAAGAGATTTATTATGAGGAATTGGCTCATGTGACCATGTGGACAGGCAAGTCCAAAATCTATTTGGGAAGTTGTAAGTGGAAACTTCCAAATTCTGAGAGGTATGTATTCTCCAGGAAAGCTGGCTGACTGAACTTGAGGCAGAATCCCTTCTGATTTCTGATATCTTCAGTCCTGGCTTTTACGATCACCAATTAATTGGATGAAGAAACTCTTCACATTGCTGAGTGCAATGTCCTTTATTGATTGTAGATGCAATCAACCTCATAGATACAATCAACTGATTATGGATGCAAATCCATCTATGAAGTACACTCATAGTAACAATCAGGTCAGTGTTTTCTTGACTAAACAACTGAACACGGTAACCTTGTTAAGCTGACATATAGACGTAACCATCATAAAGAACTACCTAATTGGGTAACCTACTGTGTTCATGGATTGAAAGACTTAACATCATAAAGATGTCAATTCTTCCTCAAATTTTCTATAGGTTTAATGCATTTCCTATCAAAATCCTAGCAAGTTATTTTGTAAATATAGTCAAGCTTATTTTAAAACTCATACAGAAAGTCCCTGGACCTAGACTAAAACAATCTTGAGAAAGAAGAAGAAAGGAGAAGGAATCACTTCACCCAGTATTATGTCTGTTATCCAGCCACAGGAATTGAAACAGAGTGATCTTGGTGGAAGGATTGACACTTAGACCAATGAAACAGAATAGGGCACCCAGAAGTCACCCTATACATGTATGACCAACTGATTTTTGCCAAAGGTTCAAAATCAATTCAGTGGGAGAAAGATGGTGATGAAGCAATTAGACATCCACAGGCAAAACCAAAATGAACCTTGATCTAAACCTCACACCCTACTTTCATAAATAATAGATAAGGTGAAATTTTGTGCAAAAGAGTAGGACAGATTGACCCTGTCTGAAACAAAACTGGCAGGCCTGTCATCTTTCTCACCCTGCCTCCCACCCTAGCCTCCTTCCAGTATCATTTGACCAGTCACTGTGACTCCTAAGTCATTTCCATGGTTCCTCTAGGAAAGTAGTTCTCAAAGTGAATATGCGTCAGTATCACCTGGAAGGTTTGTTGGAAAATAGCTTGCTGGGCCCTACTTCTAGAGTTTCTGATTCAGCAGATCCATGGCAAGGACTAAGAATTTCCATTTCTAACCAGCTTCTGGGGAATGCTGATGCTACTGGTATGGGAATCCTACTTTGAGGATCACTGCTTTAATCAACCACAGAGTACAAGTGAAAATTGTTGTTCATGCAGTAAGGAACCAGGAAACGATTTTGAGCAAGTAATTAATGTAATGAAAATAATGATTCTTCAACCATATTTGGCAGATGGTTCTGAGTGGAAAGAGATTGGAATACCAGAGAAAAAAATGCTGTAGTCCAGAAAAATGGAAGAGAGAGTCCAATTTAAGAAACCAGAAGTCTAATTAGAAGTTATTGGTGACAGATAGGATGTCATTAAAAATAAGGAAGGAAATCAGTGATGCGCTGAAGTATTTTAGCTTGAGGAACTGAGTTTTCTTCTAAACTAAGAAAATAAAGAAATCAGAGAAAATTTAACCACAATCACTTTTCTATGCAAAGTAAATACAGGTTATTTTCTATAATTGACCTAGCCTTCCTCCTAAGCTTTAACTCCAACCAACAGCAAAAAGTAAGTCAAACTTTAAATTGCCAATTAATGCTCATAAATCTTAAGGGGAAAAAATTAGTGTGTTTCAAGAAACCAAATTTTTTTCAGCTAAATACTCAATATTTTTTGTATTCTTCTCTCTATGATGACTAAGAAGATACCATTTTACTATTTCTGGAGAATTGAGGAGTATTGTACTTACAGCCATGAGAAAAAGGTTTTGGAGTACTAGTGGCATTACGAGTGAGTGACAGGTTGAATCCACTGAGGTACGACATATCCTGTCTCACCTTGTGGCAGAGGTATCATTTTGTTATGTGATTTTGGAGTTGTCACCACTTATTGTTACTGATATTATAACCTTGGTGGTCTCCTTTTTCTGACTGCAGGTCACTGTTGGTCCACCTGTCCTCTCAGCATCTCTCAGTTCTCTCAGCAAGCAGGAGGTAACTTCTGATGCCCCTCATGTCCTGAGCTGGTCATGAACAACTAGCAGTGTAATCCCAGGTATCGTCTCCCAAATGTGTTGTATGTTTGTTTCCATGTTGCATCTGGATTCCCAACAAATGTAGGGGTCTTTGGGGAGTTTAACATTATAAATCTGGCTTTTCTAAGGAAATTACATTCTCAAGTTCTTCATATTTAACTCTTTGTCTGCATAATACTGAAATTAAGGTTTTAATTGCTTCCTTTTTTTGCCATTTCCTTTTTATTCTCATGCTCCAAGAAGGAAAAAAAGGGTTTTCAATTTTCTATTAAAGATAGTGTAGGCATTTCCTATATCCTCTTCAGTCGTGAGCTGGCATTCATCCTGCCCCTTTTCCAGAAGCCA
>PVIY010019994.1:0-44834 GCA_004026745.1 Myrmecophaga tridactyla
GTAAATGTGAAAAATCACACGAAGAATTTTTATATTGACCACATGTTAAAATGTTATTTCGGATATACAGGGATAAACAAAATATATTATGATTTTTTTAAAAGTTCTTAGTGTGACTACTAGAAAATTCAAGATGACATGTGGCTCACGTTTGTGGCATATGTCGTGTTGCTATTGGACAGCGTTAGTCAAGAGAATGCATCTAGAATTTGATTTCCTGTTTGTTGATTGTATTTTTGAGATATAGGTAAGAAGAGAAGGACAGAATACCCACAGAAATATTCCCAACCAACCAGAGGGGGACATTATGCACGTAATTTAGTTTCTTGACCATGATTATTTCACAAGCAACACTGCAGAGACCTGTAGGAAAAATAAGCTCTATGTTTAAAAACGAGAGGGAGTGAAAGGATTAAAATCTTGAATGAATGCAAGTCAAGGGAAAAAGACTGAATATTAACAAAAAACCCTGAGGACGATTTTCACACGTTATGAACACTCAGCAGTGTTGGCAAAGGACCTGAACTCCCCCTGCTCCAGGACGGAGGTGCCTGCCCACCCTCCCAGCACCAGAGGTGAGCCCCAGCTCCCGGGCATGCCTCCCACCTGGCCCGCCCCGCAGCCCAAGGCGCCCAGGGTTACAGCCGCAGGGCCAGGCCTGCTGCTCAGATGCAGCCCGGAGTCCCCAAGAAAGATCCCCAGGCTCCAGGGGATCCCCAGCACCTCCAGCGCTGGTTGGAGGAGGAGGTGTGGGGGGGTAGGGAGTGAAGGTGCCAACTTTGTAGCTGCCACAGAGGCTTTGGCAATAACCACAGACTAGTGTGGGGAGAAAGCTGCACATATGTCATAAGTGGGTGGGGAAATGTACTGCTTCAAACTGCCTTCGCGAGACCCGTGGGTGTGATTGCAGTGGGAACCTCAGGGCAGCTGTCCACACCTATGTGACTAGATTCACGGTAAGGGCTCCCCCACAATGTGGACACTGCATGTGGATAATTTTGAGGGGGGGCAAGAATATAATAATATCAAAATCAACAGCTGCAATAACAATATGGAAAAGAGAGATGATTGGTGAAAATAGTTCCTCACATAGATAGAACAAGTCTGCCGTCACCCCCCAGGAAATCTCAGCTTGATTGGGAAAAGGGAGAAAACGAGGGACTGATAATGAATCCTCACTTAATAAGTGCCAGATCCCAGGTCAGCATTTAAAAAGGTGTCCACTCTCAGGGCCGTGTAAGGCCAGGTTGGATACTAACTCTGAGAAGAAAAGATTGGTCCCTTGGGCAGTGCCTCACTTGCCTCACCCTAGTCCTGACCAGGAGCTTTATTAAGGATTTATTTATTAAGGATCTCCTCACATCAGCTTGTTTCATCTGTCCAAAAACCTGGTAGTTCAAAATTACCAGGCTATTTTCCAAACAGAAGAAACCAAGGCCCTGTTTTAAAGTCAACAGCTAATAAGCTCACACTCAATCCCCTGACCTCATAGCTTCATTTGTCTTAGTCCCCACAATTTCCTTCAAACCATTTATGAAGTTTTTCCAAACAAGAAAACAACTCTGGAGGGCAGGAAGGATGAATTTGGTCAGAATCAGCTCTGCCGCTTACTAGTGGCCTAACTTGATGCCTGTGGTAGTTAGGTTCAGGAGTCAACTTGGCCAGGTGAAGGTGCCTAGTTCTGTTGCTGTGGACATGAGCCAATGGTACATGAACCTCATCTGTTGCTGATTACATCTGCAGTCGGCTAGGAGGCGTGTCTGCTGCAATGAATGATGTTTGACTTAATTGGCTGGTGCTTAAATGAGAGAGCTCAACGTAGCACAGCCCAAGGGCTCAGCATACCTCATCTCAGCACTCGCAGCTCAGCCCAGGCCTTTGGAGATGCAGAAAGAAATCATCCCAGGGAAAGTTGTTGGAACCCAGAGGCCTGGAGAGAAGGCCAACAGAGACCATCCTGTGCCTTCCCACATAAGAAAGAACCTCAGTTGAAATGTAGTTGCCTTCCTCTGAAGAACTAACAAAATAAATCCCCTTTGATTAAAAGCCAATCCATCTCTGTTGTGCTGCATTCCAGCAGCTAGCAAACTAGAACAAAGGGCCATGACTTAACTGGAGTTCCTTAGTTTGGGGGTAATAATAAACCTGTATAGATTTGTTACAGGATGAGAGGACCAAAAGCATGAAAAATGCCCAATAAAGTGCCTGGTACATGGTAAAGTTTCAGCAAACACCAACTAATGCCTAGGTGTTTATGTGTGTGCATGTCTTAAATATGTGTGCATATATATGTTCACGCATGTGCCAGAATGCACAGGTGTGCAGACATGCATGTGTGCATATATAGACCTGTGTGTGCATGCACATGTATGGAGGCAGGCATGTCTAGTGTGTGCAGGCTTGCACATGTGCAGACATGTATGTGTGTACATGTGTGTAGGGACAACAAACAACTGCCAAGGATCACTCATTTAAAAAACACATCTCCACACCCCATGTGCTTCCTGCACACGTGCTGACATGGAGGGGCTCATAATCAAAGCATAAGGAAGAAAAAAAAAGAGAACACGGTGTGTGAATGGTGGAGACCTGGCCTGCGGGAGCCAGGAGAGAAAGTTCTAGCAGTTTGAAGGGGTCCAAAAAGCTCCTCAGAGGAGGTGATATTGGAAAGGATTCTCAAAAGGTGACTCTGAGTTCTCCAGGCATTCCAGGTGCACAGTCCATCTGGGAAGTGTGGGAATCCCTCAGGATGCCTGGGTGGGGGTGGGGGCAGGGGAGGTCAGACAGGGGAGAGGTTTGAACTCTTGTCTGGAACAGCCAAGGAAAATGGTCATCATCAGGCTGTTTGTCAGGTGGGAGCCAAATAAGCCATTAGGCAGAAGATCTGATTTAGAGAACCTCTCCTGACCAGGGAATGAGTTTGTTCAGTCCTGAACCAAAGACACAATTAGGATTGGGACAAGGCCAGGGTATATCCCAAGACCATCCCTTCACTCATCCTAGGATGCAATCACTATTCCCTGTTACATCTTATTCTTACAGGAACAGGCCCAAGAAAACTTGCAGCCAGCCCTCCGCCACCCACTTGCCAGCTTTCTAAACATGTTGCCAAAATCACAGGGGGGCTGTCCCGCTTTGGGCTGGAATCCATCCCAAACACACTTCCGAGCTGCTGCTCTTGAAGGTGACACAGGAGAATTCGTGCCCCAGGCTGAGAGAGGAACTGGTGGCCTTCCAGGGAGCACACACTCAATGGGGAGAGAGGACCAAGGAGGAACTGCTGTTACCTGGGACAGGGCTTCGGGTCTCACAACACCTCACTGCCAGGCTGAGGCAGAGAGTGGCAGTGTGGGAGGGGAACGACTGCCAGCAAGATCACTAGGCTTAGTTCCATTCTTCAGGGAAAGAGACCAGGACTTGCTGAGGGTCTGTTCTACTCCAAATTACCCAGTCCACAGGGGAGGGAGGGAGAATGCACCCTCAATTCCTGTTGCCTGATGAGACTGCCCAGCACTCCTGCAGGCACTGGACCACAAAACCACCAGTAATCACCTCCCAGCTTCCTCTTCGCACCTGGGACCAATTCTCCATCTCCATTAATCCAACGAAAGGAGGATGCTCGTGCAGCACCTCTTGCGCCAACCACCTCCTCCCCCGTCACCTTCCTTCTGCGCTGAGACAATGCCATTTGCTTCAGAACTGTTTCTGCGCCTGTGACTCACCACCTGCCCCTCCCTGCGGCCCTGGCTCCTCCCCCCGACCCTGGATCTTCCCAGTATCCTGGCTCCTCCCACATGATGGCCCCTCCCCCAGCCCTGGTCCCTCCCCGCAGCCCAGGCCCCTCCCCCCAGCCCCCGCCCTTCTGTTCCCTCCTTGCACCGCTGGTGACTACGGGCAGCTTCCAGGACCTCTCAGCTCCTCTGGACCCTACTGCCTAAGACCCCAGCCCCTGAAGAGGTGGAGGTGGAGAGCCCCCCGCCTTCCTTTGCTGCCGGGCACCTGTATTCTCCAGCGCACCACCACCGGTCCAGCAGACTCTGAAAGGTTTGAGAGCTTGGGGGTTAATGAAATGCCAGCAGTATGTAGCAAAGAAATAAGGACTGAACCTACACCAGGCCTGTTTTTCAGAGCATTCAGCCTTCCCTGCCACTGAGGATTTCCCGCTGAAATTTCCACACTCCCCCTGGGTGGATCTTGTGGCCTCTCTCCTTCCATCAGCCCTCCTCCCAAACTCCTCTGCTCGCATCTCTGGCCTCCACGCCCTGGCATTCCTTTTTATTTCTGGGACAGCATTTTAGCCATGCCTTTGGTTGTCTCTTCTCATACTAGGAACTTGGAGCCTCATCTCTCACATATAAATCATATACCTGGGTATTTTGTAAATGACAGAGCATCTACTCTGTAGGAAAATTGTTCCCCTTTGCTGCAGAAATCAAGAAAATCCCTTAGGGATTGCGTTTGGTTTCTTTGTTTTTAAACTCAGTTGCACACGCACACACAGCAGCGATGATTTACTTCCAGACGGCATCTAGGTGGGTCGAGTTGAAAGCACCATCGTGTGTGTCCCACCACACATCCCACAGAAACTTGTTCCTGATTCTGTCATGCCACACGTTGCTGGCCCAACCCTGGGACAGCCAGGAACGGCCGGTGAGGGGGGCTGTGGCTTTCTATTCTCTGACGCTTTGGCCTGTTCTCATGGCAGGACCTGCAAACATTTTGCTCTCGGTCATTGTGTTCAGAAGTTCTCTGGCCCCATTCTTTTGAAGGAGGCGGTTGTGGGTGTTGTAATTTCAGTGACACACCACCAACAATAGCCAGATTTCCTCTTGAAAATATTTTTTCGGTTATAACTTGCGTTTTTCATTTCCTCATCAGATCACTTAGTAGAAAATGTTACATTTGGGTCTCATCATGGATAATCACCCCCAGGGAAAGGGTTTTATTACAGTAAAGGCCGAGTTCAAGAAAGCTCGTGGTGACCTCCAGGCTCACAGAGTTGACTGCCTTGGCAGGCGGAGGACATGAGGTCAGCACAGCATGGCCTGGCCTGGAGCGAGCAGACTCCAGCTTTCCCAGCACCTCCCTCTGGGTCCTGGACCAGGCGTTCTGTGGCGGAGAAAAAGTGATCTGCTAACCCCGCCTGTGGGCTTGTGACTCCCTGAAGATCGGCAGAGGAGCTGGGGTGAGTGGCTTCTGCCCTGAGCTTCCAAAAGAGAGCAAAACCTGCCACTCCCTCTCCTCCATCTTCATTCTCTCCTGTGCTCCGGAGAACACTGCCCGTTCTTGGGATTGCTTTCCTTGCCTGACATCCTATGTCAGTTCTCAGAGGCATTGATCACATGCCTTTTGACTGCAGAGGTCTGACGTTAATAAACAAGCTTACAAAATAAGAAAGAGGAGTGGAGGGCAGCCCCGCTTGTTTGGGCGCACCGCAGAGAGCCAAGTAGACGTCTCTATTTTCTACCGGATTCATCTCGGTCATCCACCTCACACCCTTGGGTTCGTGTGGCTCTCCATAGCTTTCTAAGCATTTCACAGCCATTCTTCTCGTTTGATGGTCACATGCCTGATCCAAAGTCAAAACAGATGCTACTTCCCCCAGGTTATAGAGGGGGAAATTAATGCTAGCGCTGGTGAGATACCTTTGCCAAACAAAGAAACTGGTAGGTTTTCTGACATTCGGCAGAGGCTATTTGAGCTATACTGGGATGTATTTGCCTCTTAGCCTGTGAACTGCTAGGCCATTGTTACATTACACTTTATTGGGAATGTTGCCTTCTGGAAATTTCATGACACCAACACAGCTTCAAACAGCTCTCGACGTATGTGAAGACCAACAAATAAAACTTACGGGTCATAGAAATCACATCAAATGTGGCTTATGCAACCAAATAAAGAGCAACTACAAAAAAATATCCACAGCTAACATCAGCTGTAGTGGTGAAAGAGCCGACGCTTTCTCTGTGAGATCAAAAACAAGACAAAGATGCCCACTCTGGCTGCTTCTATTCGACATAGTGCTGGAGGTTCTAACCAGGGCAGTTGGGCAAGGAAAACAGATAAAAGGCATACGGATTGGGGAAGGGGCAAAACTATCTTTACTTGCACATGATGTGATATTATATATGTAGAAAATCCTAAGGAGTTTCACTGAGAATCTGTTAGAACTCATAAATGGGTTCAACAAGTTTTCAGCTCAAAATACAAAACTAATTGCGTTTCTATATCTTGACAGTGAATAATCTGAAAATAAAATTTAGAAAGCAATTCCATTTACAATAGCGTGACAAAAAATAAAATGCTCAGGAATAAATTTTACCAAAAAAAAATGCAAGCCTTGCACATGGATATCTATAAGACATCACTGAAATAAATTAAAGACCTAAATAAATGGAAAGACATCCATGCTCATGAAGTGGAAAATGTAATATTGTTAAGATGGCAATACTCTCCAAATTGATCTTCAGAATCAATGCAATCCTTATCAAAACCCCAGCTGCTTCTTATGGAGAATTTACAAGTTGATCCGAAAATTCATATGAAAATGCAAGGAAATAGCCAAACAATCTTGAAAAGGAAGGAGAAATTTGGAGGACTCACATTTCCCAAATTTCAAAATGTATTACTAAAGCTACATAAGCAAGATAGCCTGGTCCTGGCATAAGAATAGACCTACAGATCAATGGAATAGAATTGAGAGTCCAGAAATAAACCCTCACATCTGTGGTCATCTGATTTTCAATGAGGTGTCAAGACAGTTGAATGGGGAAAGAATAGGTTTTTCAAAAAATGGCACTGGGACAATTGGATAACCACATGCAAAAGAGTGAAAGTGGTCCCCTATAAACTTTATTTACGAAAATTTACTCAAAATGGGTCAACATCCTAGATGTAAAAACTAAAACTATAAAACTCTTAAAATAAAACAAAGGAGTTAATTTTCTTGACTATGGATTAGGCAAAGGTTTCTTAGCTATGACACCAAAAGCATGTGTGCCAAAAGAAAAATATATAAGTTAGACTTCATCAAAATAAAAAATAAAAAACAAAACATCTGTACTTCAAGGGACATGATCCAAAGTTTGAAAAGACAGCCCACAGGATGGGAGAAGATATTTGCAAATAATATATCTGACAAAGGGCTCATATCCAGGATACATAAGGAACTCTCACAACACAACAATAAAATGGCAGGTAACCCAATCAGAAAATGCACAAAGGATTGAACAGACATTTCTCTAAAGATGACATACAAATGTCCAGTAAGCATGAAGGGCTGCTCAACATCATTAGTCATTAGGGTAAGCCAATTCTAAACCCACCTCACACCCATAAATGACAAAAATCAAATCAGACAATAACAAGTGTTGACAAGGAAGTTGTTTTATTCCCTCTCCTCTTCACCTCGTCGGTGAGGATGGGATTTTCCCTCTAAGATTATGTGGGTGGCAGCATAAATGGCACCTGACACGGGACAGATGAGATAGACAGTAGTGTATTACCACCTGTACCCCCAGCCCAGGGGAGAAAGATTCCGTGCCATGTGGGGCCATGTGAGGATCGCATATATGAACAGAGGGAACAACCAGTTGCTGTGGGAGGTGGCAAGGGGGTCATGTGACTCCGGTTCCCACACAAGGATGTCATTGGCTTGTTTGAATAATTCTGTGGGCTGGCAGGGAGCTGAAGGCTGCTATTTGGAGATGTGTGAGCTCTGTGCCAGGTCCTTGAAGTAAGGGATGTGATTTGACTTTAGGGGCATTGTCCTAAGAACAGAGCGCAAAGGAAACTGCCACTAAGCCATTCAAAGTCCTTCCTGGTTTTCTTCAGATGCCAAGACAGCACATAATATTAACTTTAGGCCTTACAGGACAGACGTGAAGAAACTGAAACCATCATACATTGCTAGTGAGCATGTAAAATGGTGCAGCCACTTTGGAAAACATTTTTGGAGTCGTTCAATGGTTAGACATACAGTTAACATATGACCCAGCAATTCTGTTCCCAGGTATATAACCAAGAGAATTGAAAACATATGTTTACACAAAACTTTTAGTACATGAATATTCATAGAAGGATTGTTCATTGTTCCAGCCAAATGTCCGTTTATGAAATGCAGCATATTCATACAATGGAATATTACTTGGCAAAAAAAAGGAATAAATTCCTGACACACTTGCTACAATCCAGATACTTTGAAAACATCCAAAGTAAAAGATGCCAGACACAAAAGGCCACATACTATATGATTTCATTTATATGAAATGTCCGCAATAGGAAAATTCCTAGGAACAGAAAAAAGATTAGTGTTTTCCAGGGTCTGGGAGAGGGGCGCCTGGGCAGTGACTGCAACAGGTATGAGGTTTCTTTTGCAGGTAATGAAAATGTTCTGGAATTAGACAGTAGTGATGGTTACACAGCATTGTGAATCTACTAAAAATCATTAAATTGGACACTTTAAAAGGCTGAATTGTATATATATATATATTTTTTTAATTCAGCTATTTGTCAAGTGTCACTAAACTGCATGCTATTTTAAGGTTGACATTTTTGCTCGCTTTCTTAAGGGCATTTTTTGGTCCCTGTTTGCTAAAGCTGCCAGAATGCAAATAAATGATTTTATTGCATCCAGAAATGGATTGCCTTTTACAAAGGAAATTTATTAGGTTATAAATGTTCAGTTCTAAGGCCATGAAAATGTCCAAACTGAATATCAGCAAGAGGAGACCTTCACTGAAGAAAGGTCAGTGGCATCGGGGGGTTCCTTTGTCACATGGGAAGGCATGTGGTGACGTCTTCTGGCCCTTCTCTCCAGGGTCAGTTTCAAAGTGGCTCTGTCAGTTACTGTGGGTGCTTCTGTCTTCTCTGGCATTTTCTTTCTTAGCTTCTCTAAACTCTCTGGGCTCTCTTAAAGGACTCCAGCAAGTGGCTCAAGACCTACCTTGAATGGGCAGGGTCTCATCTCCCTGGAAACGAACTAACCAAAAGACCCCAGCCCACACTAGGTCTGCCCCCACAGGATTGGACTAGAAGAACACAGCTTGGCTGAGGTACGTAACAGATTCAAACCAGCACCCAGATACCCGGGAGAAGAGCCCACTTTCCAATCTAATGACTAGATGTCATAGGCACAGAGAGTGGGTGGGGTCCCTGTTTGCAGAATGTTGGCTTCTGACCCTGCAGCAATAGTGTCATGGATGTCACTGTCATCATGACTATAGAACACTCCCTAGGAGGCTTCTCTTGGTGAGGACCCGAGTTCCCTTCTGTCACCACAAACGGGCCCTGGAGTCTGCCCTCAAGCAATTACCACGCACAGGGCTGGCCTGAACAAGACTGCAATGGCTCATGGTGCTTTCTCCCTGAAAGTGGTGTTCTGAGCTGGTTGCTGGCCATCCCTGGTCCTCAGCTTGTCACGTGGCAAGGCACATGGAGACCTCCCCTGGCCTCTCCCTTCTCTTCTGTGTTCTGTTGACTTTCAGCTCCTGGCTGTTCCTTCTGGCTTTCCCTCTCTCTGCTGAATTTCATTCTCTTATAAAGGACTCCAGGAATAGGATTAAGACCCATCCTGATTAGATGGGCCTCACCTTAACTGAAGTAGCCTCATCAAAAGGTTCTACTTACACTGGGTTCACATCCCAGGAATGGATTAAGTTTAAGAACATGTTTTTTTCTGTGGTGCTTACATCTCCAAACCAGCCCTAGGCTCCCAACCAGTTACCTTGAGGCCAGAAAACCCAAATAGAATATATTTTCCAGATGAGCCTCTTTGGTCATGTCAGAAAGGCCTTCCTCCTCTTCCTTCTCCCATCCCTCATCCCGCAGATCCTTGTGTGGCAGGCTCAAAGGCTAGACTTGGCCCAAAGGGCAGGTGAGAGCTCAGCCCCCAAGCCTTGACCAGCAGGCACATCTGGGGCTTCCTGAGTGGAGGAATGTTAGTTGTGCTGAACAGATGGTGGGGTCACTGAGCTGGGAGCCCACCTTTCAGCACAACCCCTCGTGTGCTGAGAGCCCAGTTCCCTTCTGTCGCCATTGCAGGAGTGGCTCCCCTTGCACAGGCATGGTTTCTTCCCCCATCGCTAGGTTGCTTTCATTTGCTAGATGCATTGCTGTCAGGTAATCTACCCCAAGGATGAAGAGTGAAAATGAATCCTGCTGCCTCTAAACCCTGGCACCTTGAAGGGTTTTAGGTGAGTTGTACGTATCAATAAAGGAAGTCCTTTATAATAAGGTGCTCACACTTATGAGCTGTTAAGCTGTAATGCAGACTATTCAGGTATATTCCGAGTGGTCTCCCTGTGCCTGTCCCATGCCTCTTGAGAAAGCCAGGTGCAGATGGAGTACATTAGAAGAATACTGAGAAATTGAGCTGGGGACAACATGATCCTCTGGCATTCTTTCTCTTTTTTTCCTAACCCCAGGAATTTCCAATACCTAGAGAACCAATGAGATCCTACCTTGTCCAGAGAAATACATTCCAAGAGGCTGGAAGCAATGTGTGGGGACAGTCCCCAGGAACACCCTAGCCCAATGCCTCCAGGGAATGGTTGACCATCACTGTCCCAGGTCCCAGATGCTCCAGGGATTTCTACAAAATTCTGGGCATTTACAGTCAGAACATGCTTGCCAAAGACTGCCCTGGGCCAGCCTCCTTCTGAACAGTCCCATTCCTCTGTAGTGTCCTGGAAAGCTACTTCACACTGACTTCTTCAAGGATAGGGTTAGAGGAGCAGCAGAAATGGGAAAGGGTCCCAGCTTCGAGGTCAGAACCCCTTGGGATCCAGTCCCAGCTTTCCTACTCACCAGCTGTGACACTGGGTGAATCGGTTGGTTTTCTTGCCTGTAAAACTATAAAAATAATTATATTTACCTTGCAGAATTGTTATGAGGATATAAACAAATATGTAGAAAGGGCCTAGAACTGTGCCAGACACAAGAAATCCTTCCTCCACCAAATGCTCAAACTTTGAATCAACAAGTGACACCTCCAATTTTGGGTGCACTGATCAAAAAGTCCTCGGTGGAAGGATTCTGAACAGCTGTTTGCTTAGAGGAGAAACATCGAGGGGAAAAATAAGACATCCGTTCCCATTTTTATGAACAGTTTTTGTAAATAACACAGGCAATCCCTCCAAACTGATCCTTTCCATATCCACTGAAACTAACCAGATTTTTTTTATTCAATATTTATGACTATTTACCATATTTGCTAAAATGTTCATTTCAGAGAACAAACACATGAGATCTAAATCCCTGTGTTTATATAGTGTTTCCTACTTTTTTCAAAGAATTTGAGACAGTTTACAGTAAAAGTCACTTTTAAATTCAAATTCATGCTAAATTGGGGCTAGATTTTTATATGGTAGGGGCATTTTTTAAAGTGCATGGGGTTTTCCTGTATCTTCACAACTAACATTTTGGTGAGCTGTAGTGTAAAAACCACTTTTCTGGGAGGCAGCAAACTGAGTCTAGACTGGCTTCTGCCTTTAAGTACCTGTGTGACTTCAGCCAACTCTTACGTGCTCTGAATTTCAACTTTCTTATAAAATGAGGGACTTGAAATACATCTGAATACTTACCTGGCAGGGGAGATACCATGATCACGAAGGTGGTTTTCCCAGGGCGAGGCTTATCCATTGCACTCCGGATGTGCTGACCCCTGCGATTTCCCCAAATCTGGGAAACTCGACTGCATAATTTGTGGTAGTGGGGGACTGCGTTCGCACTCTCCCCTGTTAAAAAAAAAAAAAAAGAAATACATCTGAGATAAAAGTTATTCCTTGAAAATGGTGTAATTTAAGAATGAAAGTCACTAGTTCAAATTATTGCAAGATTTCCAAGTTGCTGTGGCCATTATCTTGTCTTGGCATGTTTTTTTCTCTATGAGATAGATAGATAGACAGACAGATAGATAGATAGATAGGCAGACAGATAGATAGATGATTTCATGAAAATATTTTAATCAAAAGTACAATCCCTGGGTACCCTGATGCATGTATCTCTGGATTTGCAGTCAGAAGCTCTAATGCCCAGTTCCTGCCTATGTTACATTAAGCAAATCACTTAGCCTCCCTGAGCACGTAAGGCACATGCTCTCACATCTGTGCCTTACTCCAGACTTCCTGCCTCGCCAAGGCTACCACACCCAAACTTGCCTCAATCTTTGTCACAGCTCTTAGGACTAGACCAGTATGGCACACCTAACTTCTGAGTGGACACCATTGATGGAGAGGAATATCTCTTTCCTGTTGTTTCAAATGTTTTTTCTTTTCTTACATCTATGATGATATGATTTTTCTTCTTAAGCCCAAGCTATGGTAGATTACATTGATGGATTTTTGAGCGTTGAACCAGCCTTGCCTGCTTAGAATAAATCCCCGTTGGTCATGATGCATAAAATCTTTCTTGTACATTGTTGGATTGATCTTGTTAAAATTTTATTGAGGAGCTTTGCATCAAATCTCATGAGAGATATTTGGTCTGAAGTGTCCATTTTTGCATTGTCTTAGTCTGGTTTTGTATCAGTGTAATACTGGGCTCATTCTCTTCTGTTTTCTGGAAGAGATTGTACAAATTTCAAATTAAATCTATTTTAAATGGTTGGTAGAATTCTCCACTGAAACCATGTGGACCTGCAGTTTTCTGTTAAGGGGGCTTTTAAATTATAGATTCAGGGTTCTTTGCAGTGGTTATAGAACTATTAGGTGATCTCTTTCATCCTCAAGTAATTTTGCTAGTTTGAGGTTTTTAAGGAATTAGTACATTTCTCCTAAGTTGTCACATTTATGAGCATAAAGTTGTTTATAATATTACTTTATTAGCTTTTCAATGACTGAAGGATCTATAGTAACATTACCTGTTTCATTTTTTATATTGCTGGTTTGTGTCTTCTCTCTTTTTGCTTTGTCAATCTTTCTAGAGGTTGGTCAGTTTTACTGATTTTTTTTAAGAATTTAATTTTTTTTTGCTTTCATTGATTTTCTCTATTGCTTTTTCATCTTTAACTTCATTGATTTCTGATCCTATTTTTATTAGTTCCTCTTTCTGCTTGCTTTGGGTTTATTTTCCTCTTCTTTATTCTCGAGATAGGAACTTAGATTATTGGTATGAGAACTTTTCTCTTTTCTAATGTAAGAATTTAGTGCTCTAAATTTCCCTCTCAGCATGCTTGAATGGCATTTAATCTATTTCAATGTGTTGTGTTTTCATTATCATTTAGTTCTATGTATTTTTATTAACTTTAAGACTTCCTCTTTGATCCATGCATTATTTGCAAGTGTGTTGTCTAATTTCCAAGTATTTGGAAAATTTCCTGTTGTCTTTCTATTATTCATTTCTAGTTTGATTTCATTATGGTCAGAGGGCATATGCTGTATGATTCCAATTCTTTTAAATTTGTTAAAGTAACTTTTATGACTCAGGATATGGTCTATCTTTGTGACTGTTCCATGGACACTGGGAAAGAATGTGTAGTCGCCTGTTCTTGGGTAGAGTTCTATTTAAACCAATTAGATCCTGTTTTTCAATCCAGTTCTTCTATATCTGTGCTGATTTTCTACCTAGTGATTCTGTTAATTGCTGAGGATGAAGTGTTAATATCCCCACCTATAATTGTTGCATTGGTCTATTTCTCCTTTCAGCAAAATCAGTTTTTGCTTCATGTGTTTTGAGATACCATTGTTCTGGGTACATGCTGAGGACCATTATGTTTTTCCAGTAAACTGATCTCTTTATAATTACATAATGCCCCTGTCTTTGTTGTTTCCTCTGAAATCCAGTTTATCTGATATTAATGTAGCTGTTCCTGCCCTTTTTACACAAAAATTTTCATGGTATATCATTCTCTGTCCTTTTACTTCCAATCTACATGTCACTGTATTTGAAGTTTGTATGCCACTGTATTTATATGTGATTTGTAGATAGCATGTGGCTGAGCATGTTTTTTTTTTTTTACAGTTTTCTTTTTTATTTTCTCTGTCAAGTTTTGTTATCAATGTGGGCTTCATAAAAGTAATTTAGGAGACTTTATTCATACCTTGGGACAATTTAAATATTATTAGGGTTATTGATTTTTTTTTTTGAGATCTAGTACAACTCCTTGACCATGCTTTTTAATCCGCTCTGCTGATTTGTCTTTTAATTTGTGAATTTAGGTCATTTATTGTTAAGGTAATTCTTGCTGTATCAGGCTTAAGTCTGCCATTGTATTAGTTGTTTTCTGTTTTTCGTTGCTCTGTTTCTCTCTTCTTGTCTTCTTCCTGTGAGTTACTTGAACATGTTTTATGATTCCATCTTGTTTTACTTGTAGTTACTTTCTTTTTTGAAATTCAGAGGAGTTGCCATCTGTGCACCATCAGCATTTTCTGTTGGAAAGGCTCATTCAGATGCAGCATGTGATGAAGGCAGCCGTGTAGCACCCGGGCTCCAGGTTCTCTCTGGTGTGCCCCATGCCCCAGCACAGGCCTCCTTCCCAAACTCTCCTATGAGGATCCCTTGGCAGAACTCAACACCGATATCAGTGAGGACTCTGGAAGAGAGTAAAGGCCAGGACCAACCTTCTGGAGCCGAGAGACAACTTCTCAGGTTGCTCACAGGAACAGGAGACCTGATTGGGAAGACAGAGCTTCCCAGAATTTGCAGGACGGGGGCCCAATTTCTAACTTTGTAAAGCTGTGACACCTCATTTGCATACTAAGCGATTGAAAGTACACATCCCAGTAATGCTATAATATCTTTTCCACGGAAGATTTTATAACTGTGGCCCTCCCCCATAATGACCTTTTGAATCCAGATCATCTTTCCTACCTGGCTAAAAAGAATGGAGACAACTTTCAACCTTATAAGGCCCAATGAGATGGGACTATGCAGTAATAACTGCCCAAGATACTCAGAGCTTTTACAAACTCAAACCTGTTATTCCTTGAGGTAAAGCTCAAAGTCTTTATCTCTGTTAAGACTGGGAAGACTGAAGAATGGATACTTGCTCAAAGTTATGTGCCAAGCCAGTAGTTGAAAGAATAATCAAATGTCCTCCTCTATACATAAGCTAATTGGGTATTCCAGCTGATGTCTGCAATGCTAATTATTTCTGATGCTTAATTTATAATTCAAATGGGACTTCTGCCCTCTCAGAAAGGGGTATGCAATCTCATTTGGTGAGACCTGGCTCAGTCAGTTTATTTATTACCATGTATAATGAAGTGTGTGACATATAATATTAATAGCTTGCTTCCTTTCTGGGCTTCTGGGACTCACACAGAAATCTTTCAGTGAAGTTGTCGATTCCTTACTTACTTCATTCATTAAACAAAACCCTTTTGGTTGCTCACTAGAGCCCAGCAATGCTCTCAAGTTGAGAGCTGCAAAGGTGTACTTGAAAGTTTGGGGAGGTATGTTCTCTTAAGGCTCATGGATAAGAGTGATAGAAAAGAGAATAGAGACAGATGTGGTCTTTCTCTTTCTAAGCCCAACTCTGCAAGGGAAACCATTCCTCTCTTCACTACGTAGGACATGACATCCAGGGGTGAAGGTCTCCCTGGTGGCATGGGTTGAGCCTGGCCCTGGCACCATGGGATCAACAATGTCATCTTGACCAAAAGAGGGAAAAGAAGTGTAACAAATAAGGTATCAGTGGCTGAGAGAGTTCAAATAGTCGGGAGGCTGCTCTGGAGTCACTCTTAAGCATGTCTAATGAGTTAGACATTATCATAAGTTGCCAAACCCCAACAAAACGATTCCTGCCAATCCTAAAGAATACCTTGGGCATTATGTAAGATTCTACAAAGGTTCCATGCACTAGGGCAACTCTTCAAAACCTACAACTTTCAGATGGGCCCCTGGACCAGATAAGTCCTCAGATGCAGAGGAACCAGCCCTTCCAGAACTTCAACTAGTTCCACCCCCTATCCCATATTATTGACAGCCCCTTCCAACATGAAAAAGTTAGAATGGGCATAGCCCAAATATCCCTAAAGAGTGAGAGAAAGGTCAAAGGTGATGGTGGAGTTATACAGAGAACAGCGGGTTTAACAAATCATATGAGTGCTGAGTCATTATACTGATATTTCTTTTAGTCTCCAGTACGTTAGAGCAGCTAGAACCAAACTGAAATCTGTTCAACAACTAATTGCTGCAATGTACCTTGAAATTTATTGCTTTTATGTGTATATGTTATTTAAAGAGAAAGAGGAGTATAACAGACAAGATAGGATTTACAAATGAGTATGACTGATGAGTCATATTGATATTTATGTTGGTCTCCAGCATCTTGGAGCAGCTAGAAGAAAAACAAAAAATCGTGGAAGTGCAACCCATACCAAACTTTAAAATCTGTTCTATAACTACTTGTTAAGATGTACTTGGAATTTATTGGTTTTTTTTGTATATATGTTATATTTCACAGTAAAAAAAAAGTATTAAAAGGAACAGAAAAAGTCTAGATATAGACAAAAAGCACAGAGAAAAGTTTACAAAAAAGGATGCCCTTTATGTAGACATTTAATAAGCATCCAGGAGGGCAATGGTGGAGAAGACTGATGTACCAGAGGTGGACCATAGGAGCAGAGGGTTTTCCAGACCAGGGAACTGCAAGTACAAATACATTGGCTTCTGTTATAATGGTATGTCCATGAAGGGTGAGGAATTCAGTGTAGCTGGTAACCTGGAAGGCAACTGTGGATTTATGGAAAATTAGACCAAGGAGAAAGGTTGAGACCAGATTCTGAAAGGCCCAGGATGTCGGCTCCCTCCAAGGCAGTGCAGTAGGATGAAGGGCATGTCGACACCAGAGCCAAAAGACCTGGCTTCAAAGCAGATGCCTCCTTGTTTGTGCAATTCCTCGCTTTACCCTCCTCCCAGCCATCCTAATAGTTGTCTAAGGTGTCTAAGGCATTAAGCAAAGAACAGATTTACAAAGCCATAAAAATACCAATGCAATACCTTCTAATAGTTTGTGTATGTGCCTGGATTTAAACTAAGCCAAGTATGGCTGGAAGGCTCTTTCCTCTGGTTATAGGAATCTGGTGAAGCTTAAGGAACTGGCTAGGGACCAGACCTTGCAGAGTAATTGTTATCCAGCATCTGCTTCCAAGGCACCTGAGCTGCTGCTTCCAGGGCTCAGACTTTCCACTGCTCATTTACAAACACCTTGGGAGTGGGTCCCAGAGGTACAGCCTATGGTTACACATGTCTGACATACAGATATCAGAACAGGTTGGCTTTGTCCAGTAATATTCACACACTTATTCCTAAACTCTTCTTTGGGAGAGACGCTCTGGGATCATTATCATTCAAGATTGATACGTTTTCTTGTCTCCCTTTCTTTTTTGTATCCCCCTTTATTTCCTCCAGAGAAGGTGATTTATTAAATACAGTAGCCAAAACCAGAGAACATCTAAGACCATGTCTATTAAACCAGAACCAATGAACTTACCACTCCATTTAGAATGCTGTCTGCACCCAGGTCCAGTAACAGCTGTGTTGATGCAGGGAAACGAATGAGGAGAATGTTATAGAGGTTTAAAATGTGTGACTAAATGACTTAATTCCTAGATGCTTCATATTTAAGAGAGGGAAATGTTGATGTCGATGGATTTAAATTTAGCATCAGCCAAGTTTGGTTTATCTAAGGACAGCAGTGTGATGTGTACACAAAGCCTTCATACACACCTCTCCCCTAAAAACATCAAACTAAGCAGTTTCATATTTTCAGATGGTCATTATGTCCCTCCCACTGCCTGTGGCAGTGAAGAAGAAGTAGTGTGGCTCAAAATCATAAATAGTTACAAACAACTCATCTCATAGGATATGCGGGGTGCTCAGATAATTTAATTCTCTCAAAAACCCTTTGAAGTAGGAAATGTCCTCTTCATGCACAGGTGAAGAAATAAAGGCTCAGACAGGCTAAGCTACTGGCCCAAAGTCAAAAAGCTAGTGACTTTAGGTTTCTCTGATTCAAATGCCTTACCATTTCACCGAGCCATTCTGTTCCCCATAGCATCTGAGCCAGAGAAAAACAAATGAAGCCTTAGAGTCATAAAGGGTTATGATCATCTTCTCTGCCTCCCGTGTTCCTCATTAATAAGTTGATGTATGGGGTGCCTACTACTTGACTGGGCCCGCTGTGCCTGTTGTTGGGAAGTTCTTCACACCCTAAACCAACATACTGAACTGCATGGTTTATTTCATTTAGGTTCTCACATGTCAACAAGCAAGTCAGGTAGTCAAAATAATCAGAAATTAGAGATGTCTATGAGTGTCACATTAATTATTTCAACAAGGACAATCCTTCCACTTCAGTGTAGGAAAACAATCAGGGAACACCTGACTCAGTCTCCTATCTACCCCCTTGCTACTAAAACCACTGTCTTTTAGGTCTCCAGTTTTATGTCCTGCTGCCCACTCTTCTCACCCTGCACCTCTTGGCCCAACCAAGGTCATGATTGGAAAGTCCTTGGTATCACTCTCTTGCCCCATGAACTGAAGCCCTCAGGCAAGTCCTCCTCTCATCCTGGGCACCCACAATAGAATCAGAACTCCAAGGCTCTTTCCTAACTGGGAGAGGATATCAGCCAATAGGCAATGAGCTTTGGAGTCTGCTACATATGGACCTTCAGCTCCACCACCATCTAGTGAAGTTTGGGGAAAGTCATTTAAGTTTTGTAAACCTGAGTTTTCTTTTCTGTAGAAATAAGAATGTATAACTCATGGGGTTATTGAGAGAATTAAATTAGGTAATAACCAAATGGACCTAAACTGAAGCTATCAGTAGTGGAAGTAAAGTGAAAGGAGCTCAGGACTTGCAGGAAGACCCAGTGATCTCTCATCCCTGGTGCACTGGGAGGACTATGACCTGGGTAAAGGAGGTGGGAGCACCCTCCCACATTCAGCGTGCTCAGGGATATGGTAGTGTCTCCCTCTCACTAGAGCTGGGAGATCCATGGCCCTATTTTGCCGGGGACTAAAGGCGGATGAGAGATCTGAAGAACTCAGAATCCTGAGTAGATCCACCCTGTCCATGAATAGAAGTTCTCCGGACTTTGTGGATTCCTCTAGACTTAGCTTCCAGCTACTGAGAGCTCCTCTCTTACTGCCTGGCCCCCTTTCTAGGAGAAGGGTCAAATGAAATGACTCGCTTAAGGAATTCTGAAAGGGAAGAAGACAGTGAGATGAAAGCCACATTATAAAGCTAAAATACGTAAAACCAGGTGCTAATGACACAACAAAAGTTACATAGGTAAGAGGAAAACAGCACTGTATTCCCATATAAACCAACAAAGTTAGAAAATTAAATGTCAAAAAGATATCATTTAGAATAGCATCAATTTACACTCAGCATAACTAGGAGTAAATACAGTGAAAGATGTATAAGACCTCAACATACAACACTCCAAAACATTATGAGATAAATTTACATAAAACCCAAAGATATGGAGATATATACTATGTTTATGGATTAGAAGACTCATGTGGTAAAGATTTTAATTCTCTTTTAAACTGATCTATAGATTCAATGAAATCTCATTTAGAAACGTGTAGTTTTTTGTGGAAATTCACATGCTCAAATGAATATTTATACAAAAATGATAAGATCCAAGAGTAACCAACATTATTTTAAACAGAAAAACAAAATGGGAGGGATTATTCTAATGAATATTGAGTTTTTATAAAGCATCTACTGACATTACCGAGTTTATGATATTAAAGAAAAAAAATACACAAGTACATAAATGGAAAAAGTAAAGGGTCAAAAGAAGACAAGCTTACATATGGGTGACTGATTTATGATATTTTTGGAATTCTTCCAGACTGTGCTACCAGGAACCAAGAACTCCATTCTCACTACCTTTATTCTTCCTGGTGGGAGGGTAAAATGAAATAACTAACTTAAGGAGTTCTGAAAAGGAAGCAGAGAGTGAGGAAATGTACTATAATGGGTGACAGACATATTATAAAGCAGTAATAATTAAAATAATGGTGTTTTGACAAAACAAAAGATGAATGATTTATGATATTTATGAATGAATTGGAAGTTCTAATGGAAGAAAACGAAGCTTGACCCCTACCTTACATCATACCCAAAAGTATATTTACCAGGGGGATTAAAAATCTAAATATAAAAAGTAAAAACCTAAAGTCTCTAGAAGATAATATAGATACATGAATATAACACAATTTTAGAGATGCAAACATGTCCTAAATGGGACATAAAAAGCACTAATTACAAAATAAAAGACTGATAAGTGGGAATTCTTTAAATTTCAAATTGTCTGCTGATTGAAATATACAATTAAAAAAATAGAAAGTCAAGTCACAAAGCAGGAGAAAATAGTTGCAATGCATAATTAAAACAAAACAAAGCATAAAAAGACTCCTATCAAGAAATATACAAAGAATTCTTACAAATTAGTAAGGGAAAATATATACAAAACAAATTAAAAAGTAGGCAGACAACCTGAGGCAAGATGGCAGCATAGTGAGGTGTGGAATCTAGTTCATCCCTCAGAGCAGATGGTAATTAGCCAGGAACAGTACAGATCAACTGCTGGGGGAGCATCAATGATCAGACACAATGTACACCAGTCTGAAAAGGGTGGAATGACTGAGATCCCACACAGAACTATAAGTCTCATAAGCCACAGAGGCTGGTGACCCTCCCCCATGGGCATGGGAGGCTGATTCCCCAGGGGAAAGGAAACAGACTTTACTAGTAGCAAGGGCTTAGCTCAACCAAGCTCCAATTGCAGAATTAATTAACGAATTCTGTCTGCTGAAAACAGGCCCCAATAAACCTGGAATAAGCACTAAGGGAACCAGAAGTTTTTGACTGACAGAGAGGGGGTAGGACTGACACAAAAAATAATATTGATAATAATTAGAGGCTTTTTGAGTTGGACAGTACAAAATACTGGAAAAGGGCTGGACCTGAAGAAAAGGTGGCACATAGAGCCTGGGGATACATGGAGCCATGTACAAATTCAAGCTCTTGATTGGCAAATCTGGGGAGCAGGGGTCCAGTTCTAAAAAGTTGTTTGCTTTTTTCTCTCTTTTTTACCTATTAACAGCTCAATAGATAGAAATGCAAGCACTCTCAGGCTCCAACAATGCCCCAGGCAAGGGCATAATTAAGGCATGGCTGAGAGACAAAGTAATAGTCAGGTGAAATGGGTTAATTCCCTGACAGGCTTATCTTCCCCAAGGAAAGGGAGTCAGGGCCCAGCTCAAGTGGAGGCTCTCCTAGGAATTCAGGCCACAAGGGCTTGAAAATAGAAGCAAACAAAGCCCCCCTCCTACTGCAGCCTCTGCCTCAGCCACGCCCCTATTGCAGGAAGAGTCTGCTGAAATTAAAAGTACTGCATCACTTTACACTGTTGTGGGCAGAAAAGCACCACATGCTGGGAAGGATAGGAAAAGCACAGAGTCTAGAGGCTTCATCGGAAAGTCTGACAACTGCTGGGTCTCATCTTCAGGGAAAACTGATGCTGGCTACTCTCTGTTCCTGAGACATATCTGAGAAGACCTTCCTCAAATAAAAGCTCTGTATATGCAGGGCAAGAAACAGAAAAACAAGAACTGAAAAATTTTATCAGCTAAACAGAACCTATGCTAGGGGACTAGAATAAGTTGAACTGAGTATCAAAGAACAGATAGAGAACAAAGCCATCCACTCCAAAAGCCCATGTAAAAGAGCAAAAACAAACTTCAGAATAAACTAATTAAGAAAATCAAATGCCTAGATGCCAGCAGAAAATAAGTCATACTAGGAAACACTTCAAATGAGATACAGGAGTTGAAACTACTAATTCAGGATGTTCAAACAGACATGCAAAATGTCATCAAGAATCAAATCTACAATTTGAGGGAGAACATAAAGAAGACTCAAAAGTTTGAAAAAACAAATTGCAAAACTTATGGGAATGAAAGTCACAATAGAAGGCATGAAAAAAGAAAAGGAAACCTACAACAATAGATTTGAAGAGGAAGAAGAAAGTATTAATGAACTAGAGGGCTGGACATCTGAAATCTGACACACAAAAGAAAATATAAGGAAAAGAATAGAAAAATATGAGCAGCGTCTCAGGGAGTTGTCTGACAACATGAAGCATGTGAATATATGTGTTGTGGATGTCCCAAAAGGAGAAGAGAGGGAAAAAGGAAGAGAAAGACTAATGGAGGAAATTATCACTGAAAATTTCCCATTTCTTATGAAAGACATAAAACTACAGATCCAAGAAAAGCAGCATACCCCAAAGAGAATAGATCTGAATAGACATACTCCAAGATATTTAATAATCATATTGACAAATGTCAAAGACAAAGAGAGAACTTTGAAAGCAGCAAGAGAAAAGCAATCCAACACATACAAGGGAAGCTCAATAAGACTATGTGTGGATTTCTCAGCAGAAACCATGGAGGCAAGAAGGGAGTGGTATGAAATATTTAAGATTCTGACAGAGAAAAACTGCCAATCACGAGTTCTATACCCAGCAAAACCATCCAAAAATAAGGAGGAGATTAAAATATTTTCAGACAAACAGTCACTGAGAGAATTTGGAACCAAGAGATGAGCTCTACAAGAAACACTAAAGAGAGCACTACAGGCAAATAGGAGAAGACATAGGGGCAGAGGTCTAGAAAAGAGTGTAGCAATGAAGACTATCAATAAAGGTAGGAAGAAAAAAAGATTTAGATATGACATATAAAATCAAATGGACAAAATGGAAGAAGAAAGTTCTGCCTTTACAGTAATAACATTAAATGTTAATGGCTTAAACTCCCGAATCAAAACACACAGAATGACAGAATGGATTTAAAAACAGGGCCCATCTATATGCTGTCTGCAGGAAACTCACAAAATAGATTGAAAGTGAAAGGTTGGGAAAAAACTATTTCATGCAAACCACAACCACAAAAGAGCAGGGGTAGTTATACTAATATCTGACAATTTAGATTTTAAATGTGAAACAATTAAAAGAGACAAAGAAGGATACAATGTGCTAATAAAATGAACAAATCAACAAGAAGACATAATCATGAATATTTATGCACCAAGCCAGACTGCCTCAAAGCACATGAGGCAAACACTGACAAACTGAAAAAGGAAGTAGACATCTCTACCATAATAGTTGGAGACTTCAGCTCCTCACTCTCATCAATGGATGCAATATCTAGACAGAGGATCAATTAAGGAAACAGAGATTTTGAATAATATGATAAATCATCTAGACTTAACAGACCTTTACAGAGCATTACACCCCACAACAGCAGGATACACCTTTTTATCAAGTGCTCATGGATCATTCTCAAGGATAGACCATATGCTGGGTCACAAAGCAAGTCTCTATAAATTTAAAAAGACTGAAATCATACAAAACACTTTCTCAGATCATAATCGAATGAAGTCGGAAGTCAATAACAGGCAAAGGACCAGAAAATTCACAAATTATGGGGGCTAAACAATACACTCTTAAACAACCAGTGGGTGAAGGAAAAAATTACAAGATAAATCAGTTAAGATCTTGAGACAAATGAAAATGAAAGCACAACATGTCAAAATTCATGGGATGCAGCAAAGGCAGTGCTGAAAGAGAAATTTATTGCCTTAAATGCCTATATTAAAAAAGAAGAAAGAGCAAAAATCAAGGAATTCGCTGTTCACTTGGAAAAACTAGAGAAAGAATAGCAAACTAACCCTGAAGCAAGCAAAAGGAAAGAAATAATGAAGATTAGAGCAGAAATAAGTGAAATTGAGAATATGAAAACAATTGAGAAAATCAACAAAACTAGAAGTTGGTTCTTTAAGAAAATCAATATAATCTATGGACCCTTAGTTAGGTTGACAAAAGAAAAGAAAGGATGTAAAAAATAAAATCAGAAATGGAAGCAGAGACATAACCACTGACCCCACAGAAGTAACGAAGGTAATGAGAGGATACTATGAGCAACTATATGCCAATAAACTAGACAACATAGATGAAATGGACAACTTCCTAGAACGGCATGAATAAACAACATTGACTCAAGAAGAAATAGACAACCTCAACAAGCCAATCACAAGTAGAAATATTAAATCAAACATCAAGACGCTTCCGAAAAAGGGAAGTCTAGGACCAGATGGCTTCACATGTGAATTCTACCAAGCACTCAAGAAAGAAATAGTACCAATCCTGCTCAAACTCTTCAAAAAAAAAAAATAGAAGAGGAGGGAAACCTAGTTAACTCATTCTATGAAGCCAATATCACCCTAATGCCAAAGCCAAAGACACTACAAGAAAAGAAAATTACAGACCAATCCTTATAATGAATATAGATGTAAAAATCTTCAACAAAATACTTGCAAATTGAATCCAGCAGCATATTAAAAGAATTATACATCATGACCAAGTGGGATTTATTCCAGGTATGCAAGGCTGGTTCAACTCAAGAAAATTAATTAATGCAATACACCATATCAATAAGTCAAAGCAGAAAAACCACATCATCATCTCAATTGATGCAGAAAAGGCATTTGACAAAATTCAACATTGTTTCTTGATGAAAACACGTCAAAGGATAGGAATAGTAGGGAACTTCCTCAAAATAATAAAGGGAATATATGAAAAACCCACAGCTAACATCATCCTCAATGGGGAAAGACTGAAAGCTTTCCCTCTAAGATCAGGAACAAGGAAGGATGCCCACTGTCACCATTGTTATTCAACATTGTATTGGAAGTTGTTGCCAGAGCAATTAGACAAGAAAAAAAAATAAATAAAAGGCCTTCAAATTAGAAAGGAAGAAGTAAAACTCTCACTGTTTGCAGATGGCATGATAGTATATAACAAAAATCCCGAAAAAATCTACAGCAAAGCTGCCAGATCTAATAAATGAGTACAGCAAAGTGGAAGGTACAAGATCAACACCCCCAAATCAACAATGTTTCTATACACTAGTGATGAGCAATCTGAGGAGAAAATCAAGGAAAAATTCCATTTACAATAGCAACCAAAACAATAAAATATTTAGGAATAAATTTAAGGATACAAAAGACCTACACACAGAAAACTACAAGAAATTGCTCAAAGAAATCATGGAAGACCTAAATAAATGGAAGGGTATATTGTGCTCATGGATTGGGAGACTAAATATTGTTAAGATGCCAAATTGATTTATAGATTCAATGAAATACTAATTAAAATCCCAAAAACGTACTTTGCAGAAATAAAAAGCAAAAATAAATAAATTTATCTGGAAGTGCAGTGTGTCCCAAATACCTCAAGATATCATGAGAAAGAAAAATAAAGTTGGAGGTCTCACACTACCTAACTTTAAAGCATATTATGAAGCTACAGTGGTCAAAACAGCATGGTACTGGCATAAAGATAGATATACTGACCAATGGAATTGAATAGAGTGTTCAGAAATAGACCCTCTCATCTATGGACAATTGATCTTTGATAAGACAGTCAAGCCAACCCACCAAGGACAGAGCAGCCTCTTCAAAATGGTGTTTTGAGAACTGGATATCCATATACAAAAGAATGAGAGAGGATCCATATCCCACACTTTATGCAAAAATTAATTCAAAATGGATCAAAGACCTAAGCATTAGAACTAAGACCATAAAACTTTTAGAAGAAAATGTAGGGAAATATCTTATAAATCTTGTAATTGGCGGCAGTTTCCTAGACCTTACACTCAGAGCATGAAGATTGAAAAAAAGAAATAGATAAATGGAATCTCCTCAAAATTAAACACTTTTGTGCATCAAAGAACTTTGTCAGGAAAGTAAAAAGGCAGCGTATGCAATGGGAGAGAACATTTGGCAACCACATATCAGATAAGGGTTTAGTAGCCAGAATACATAGAGAGCAATCCTTCATCTAAACAACAAAAAGACAAGAAACCCCTTTGAAAAATGGGCAGAAGACGTGAATAGACACTTCTCAGAAGAGGAAATACAAAAGGGTAAAAGGCACATGAAAAGATGTTCAACTTCACTGGCTATTAGGAAAATGCAAATCAAAACCACAGTGAAATATCATCTCACAGCCACTACAATGGCCATTATCAAAAAAGAAAAACAGAAAATGTCAAGTGCTAGAGACGATGTGGAGAAAGAGACACATTTATCCACTGTTGGTGGGAATGTAAAATGGTACAACCGCTCTAGAAGGCAGTTTGTCGGTTGATCCAGCAATCCCATTACCAAGTATATAGTCAGCAGAGCAGAAGGTAAGGACATAAATGAACATTTGCACACTGATGTTTATAGCAGCATTATTTATGATTTCCAAGAGATGGAAACAGCCCAAATGCCCATCAAAGAAAGAATGGCTAAACAAGCTATGGTACAAACATACAATGGACTATTATGTGGCTATAAGACAGAATAAAGTCATGAAGAATGTAACAATATGGATGAACCTTGAGGACATCATGGTTTGTGAAATTAGCCAGAAATGATAGGACAAATACTATACGGTCTCAGTAATATGAACTAACATTTTGAGTGGACTTTGAGAATTAAAGTTAAGAACACAGGTTATCAGGAGATAGAAATAGGGTAGAGATTGTGCATTTGTTGCTGAAGGAGTACAGATTGTGCAACAAGACTGATTGTAAAAATTTGGAAATGGATAGCACAGTGCTGCCAGATGGTAGCACAATAATACAAGTCCACTGAATGAAGCTGACTGTGAGTATGCTTGAGAGAGAGGTTGACAAGGAGGGAGGATGGCGAGGAGTGTGCATTCTTTGCAGAAGATAAGGAAATGTCTTCATATGGATTATGGTGGTGAAGGCATCTCTATTTATTAAGTTGGATCGTATGATGTGAGAATAAAATTGCTTAAAAATGGACAGAGAAAAACAAGTGCTAGAGAAAAAGTGGAGAAAGATGTTCCTACTCATGTTGGTCAGGAAGCTGAGAGGTGCAGTCCCTTAGGAGGGCAGTGTGGGGTTTCCACAGGAGGGTAGGGGAGTGGTTGCCATAAGATCCTGCAACCCTGTTGCTAGATACACCTAGTGAAATTGAGGATGGGGACAAGAATGGACATTTGCACACTGGCAGCATTCTCAATTCGCAATGGATGGAGGTGGCCTAAGGGTGCAAAGACTGAGGGAAGGAAGCAGGAACTATGGTATATACATATGTGCTGGTTTGAAATGATGTATGTCCCCTAGAAAAGCCATGTCTTAATCAAAATCCCATTTCATAAAGGTAGAATAATCCCTACTCAATACTGTATGATTGAAACTGCAATCAGATTATCTCCCTGGAGATGTGAATCAATCAAGAGTGATAGTTAAGCTGGATTAGGTAGAGGCATGTCTCCACCCATTTGGGTGGGTCTTGATCAGTTTCTGAAGTCCTATAAAAGAGGAAACATTTTGGAGAATGAAGGAGATTCAGAGAAAGCAGAACAGAATGGCATAGCCATGAGAAGCAAAGTCCACCAGCCAGCAACCTTTGGAGATGAAGAAGGAAGATGACTCCCGGGGAGCTTCATGAAACAGGAAGCCAGGAGAGGAAGCTAGCAGATGATGCCGTGTTCGCCATGTGCCCTTCCAGATGAGAGAGAAACCCTGACCATGTTCACCATGTGCCTTTCCAGATGAGAGAGAAACTCTGACTGTGTTTGCCATGTGCCTTCTTACTTGACAGAGAAACCCTGAACTTCATCGGCCTTCTTGAACCAAGGTATCTTTCCCTGGATGCCTTAGATTGGACATTTCTAAACTTGTAATTGGGACAATTTCTTGGCCTTAGAACTATAAACTAGCAACTTGTTAAATCCCCCTTTTTAAAAGCCATTCTGTTTCATGTATATTGCATTCCAGCAGCTAGAAAACTAGAACAACATATAATGGACTACTGAGTGGCAGCAAGAAGGAATGAAATTGTGAGGCATGCCCCTAGGTGATTGAAACTTCAGGACTCTATGTTGAATGAAATGGCAGAAATAAAAAGACAAATATTATCATGTCTCACTCATATGAAGTAACTACATTATAAAAACTCGGTGAATTGAAGTTAAGAGCGTGGTTTATCAGGTTGGGGCTTGTGCCAGTTTGAATGGATGTATGTACCCTAGAAAAGCCATGTTTTAATCCTAATTCCATTTTGTAAAGGCAGCTGCTTCTTCTAATCCCTATTCAGCACTGTATGTTTGAAACTGTAATTAGATCATTTCCTTGGAGATGGGACTCGATCAACAGTGGATATTAAGCTGGATTAGGTGGAGATGTGTCTCCACCCATTTAGGTGGGTCTTGATTAGTTTACTGGAATTCTATAAAAGAGAACAACAAAAGAGAAAGCCAGGAGATTCAGAGAGAGCAGAGAATGCCACAGTACCATGAAGCAGAGAGTCCACCAGCCAGCGAGTTTTGGAGATGAAGAAGGAAAATACCTCCCGCGGAGCTGGAGAGGAAGTTAGCAGATGACGCTGTGCTCACCATGTGCCCTTCCACTTCAGAGAGAAACCCTGAACTTCACTGGCCTCCTTGAGCCAAGGTATCTTTTCCTGGATGCCTTAGATTGGACAATTCTACAGACTTGTTTTAATTGGGACATTTTCTCAGCCTTAGAACTGTAAACTAGCAACTTATTAAATTCCCCATTTTAAAAGTCATTCTGTTTCATGTATATTGCACTCCTACAGTTAGCAAAAGGTTGAAAAAGGGGTCTAACTTCAACTCGAGATATGAATGAACCTGATCTGGATAGAACTAATGTAAATTAGAATAAAGGGTATGACATTGTCCATATATATAATTTGGGGGGGTTCATGGTCCAGGAATTGAACCCAGGTCTCCTGCATGGAAGGTGAGCATTTTACCACTGGACCACCCATGTACCTTGATATTGTCCATATTTTAAAGCTTCAACTTCTGTGTGAGACAAAAGGGAGAGATGTTTATCTGGTGCAAAATTTATGTTTTAGATTACCTAATTTAACTTGTATGGTCAGTTTAGTTGAAGACCACAAGTACATAGAATCTTCAATAGGGTGTGAAATCTTGTTGGTTTTTACAGGTTATTGTGATGCCCCAATGTATCACAGAGTAATTTGGACAGTGAGTAAAAATTATTTGCAATTTTTTACAAATTGGGTCTAGGGAGAAAGGAGGAATTATTAAACTTCCCCATCTGGGGAATTCCTAGTATTCTCACAAGCAGTGGGGACAATCAAATCAATAGGCTGAGCCCTCAATTTTGGGTTTCACCCATATAGAACATTCCTGCAAAGGATAAGCTAAGCCTACGTATAGCTATACCTAAAAGTCACCCCCAGAGAATCTCTTTTGTTGCTCAGATGTGGCCTTTCTCTCTAACCTAGTTCGGCAGGTGAACTCACTGTCCTCCTACCTACCTGGGACATGACTCCCAGGGGTGTAAATCTCCCTGGCAATGTGGGACAGACTCCTGAGATGAAACCTGGCATCGTAGGATTGAAGAAGCCTTCTTAACCAAAAGAGAGAAGAGAGAAATGAGACTAAATAAAGTTTCAATAGCTGTAAGATTTCAAAAGAGTTCAGAGTTTATCCTGGAGGTTATTCTTATGCATTGTATAGATATCTCTTTTTAGTTTATAATGTATTGGAGTGGCTAGAGGGAAGTACCTGAAATTGTTGAGCTGTGTTCCAGTAGCCTTGATTCCTAAAGATGGTTTTGTAATGATATAGCTAATACAATGTGACTATGTGATTGTGAAAACCTTGTGTCTGATGCTCCTTTTATCCAGGGTGTGGACAGGTAAGTAAATAATAAAGATAAAAAATAAAAAAGTAATGGGGGGGAGAAAGATTTAAAAATGGGTAGATTGAAATACCAGTGGCCAATGAGATGGAGGGGTAGGGGGTATAGAATGTATGAGGTTTTTTACTTTTTATTTATTTTTCTGGAGTGATGCAAATGTTCTAAAATGTCATGGTGATGCGTACACAGCTATGTGATGATATTGTGAGCCACTGATTGTACACCATGTATGGACTTTATGTGTGTGAAGATTTCTTAATAAAAATATTTTTTTAAAAAGTAGGCAAACATTTTGAGCAAGTACTTCACAAAAGAGAATGTGCAAAGGTTAAATAAGCATAAAATTAATCAATATCATCAGTCTCCAGAGAAAAGCAAATAAAAACCACAGCACACTATCGCTACACATATTAGAATGACTGAAATGAAAAGATGGGCCCAGTTGGAAAGAATTGGAAAGAATGCAGAGCTACTTGCCACCTACTTAATTGCTGGTAAGGGTGTAAGTTGGTACAACCATTTGAAAATCTGTGTTATGCTCATATGGTAAAATCTATACACAGAAGTTAAATGAAATAAACTACATGTATATGTGTCAATAGGCAGAGATCTCAAAAACAGTGTTGGGGAGAAAAGCAAGATGAATAAACTTCATGCAATTGATTTAAATTAAAAACCCTTTCTTTATCCAGTATATGGACAGCTAAATGAGAAAATAAAAACAAAAAATGAATAATGGGGGGGTGGAGATAGGGAGTATAGGATGTTCTGGGTGTTCCTTTTTTATTTTAATTTTAATTTTTTTGGCATAATGAAAATGTTCAAAAATTGTTTGTGGTGATATTACATGATACTACTGTGAACCATTGATTATACACTTTGGATGATTAGATGGTATATAAACATATCTCAATTAAATTTGTCTTTAAAAGGCTATGAAGCTTATTTTGAGAAGCATCTTCTGGGTACTCATTAAGGTTCTTGCAAATTTGTTCTATCTGGTCCATAACCCAATAGTTTATGAATAAAACTTTGACATATCCAAGAAAAAAAAGCTCACTCAGAGAGAAACCGATGCTATAAACTGGTTATGCTGGGTATGCTTGTAAAATTATAAAACAATGACTGGAAAGACATAAATCACATTTACAGCAGTAGTTGACACAGGGGAGGAAGGAGAGAGAATAAGATCAAGGTGGGTGGGTAAAAGACGTGAGTTATTTTGGGGAATGTTTGTTATCCTTAAAATTGGAAGAATATAGAAAACAATTCTTAATCCTGAGTGGTAGGAATTTGTTTGCTTATTTTATTATTCTTAGAATTTGACTTTAAACTCTTCCTCAAAATAAATCAAAGATTAAAAAGAACTAGTTCCATTTTCGCTGGTACCTCTGGGAACCCCCTGGTACCATCTCCTTCTCCACGTGGACATCTGTCACCGCACCAGCTTTAAACCTTGGCTCTTTTCTCTCATCCTGGGTTTCTGTTCTCTAGATCACACCGGACTCTTCCCTCTGGTCCTGCCCCTCAGTCAGATCATCCAAACAGTCCTCTGATCCTCCGTGGCTTTTGTGACCTCACGCTCCTGCTCAGATCCAGGTCAGAAGGCTCCTCCTGCCTTTTCCTTCGAACACCACTCAGCAGGCATTCTGGCTTTGCTTCTGCTCTTTTACCAGGTGGAATGGGAGGTTTGTGAAGTTTTGACATCCATCTGATCTATTGATTCTTGACACAGACAGGCCCCAAATGAGACTCTTTTAATACCAGACTGTGGAATAAATTTCAGTTTAGGAGAAATCCGTGAGATTTCTACCAGAGATGTGTGGAGCCATGAGAGGACACTTCATTCCAGAGCAGAGATTTTGGCAGAGCAAAAGTCGAGAAGGAGGAACTTGGGGTATATCAGATCACAGAGAGATTTCTCTCTTAGCTGGAGTCTAAGGCTTGTAAAAGAGGATTAGTGGAAAATCAGGCCTGAAAGATAAGTCAGGCCCCATTTTGGAGATCTGGGAATGCTACTCTGAGAATTTGGCTCTTCTAGCTGTTGACAGCACAACCCAGTGGAAATTGCATTGCAAAAGAGCAGCTCCATTAGGACTGAGTGAATTATCTAAGCTTATCGAATAATCTTCCCAGACGCCTTATACCATCTTTCACAAGAAATGACAGCAGAGCTTACTCATAAAATTGCAAAGTAACCTTGGGGTCCCCCTTGGGGGCATTGAATTGTCCATGATTCAGGAAAGAGCCAGCTGTGACAAGCAGTTACTGTCCTCAAGCAAAGCTTTGGAAAGATGCACTTTGACTCTTTCCTCTCCGTCATTCCATGTCATCATCTCACCTTCTATATTTTATGATATTTGTAAATGATCCACAGGCACAGAGAACTTGGGGTTCACAGGTCCTGATCTTCTCAAAGTGTTCTCAGGCAGCTGAGCAGCCAGCAAGTCACAGAGACCCCTCCCACCCTGTTCTTCGGGCAATCTGGAGAGCAGTGCACACCAGGGGCCTTAGAATTAACTGCCCACGCCCTCTGACTTACTCCCTGGCTTTCTAGGAAGGACCGTAAAGAAACAGCCTGAGAACACGCAGTGATTTATGTGCAGTGATGCTCCCAGCAGCTATGATTATAGGATGGGATGGGTTGACAAATTATGATCCATCCATATGGCAGAAAATTACACAGGCTCTCCAACTCTGAGAAATTTGAATAATGTGGGAGAAGTGCTTCTGTAGAAAGAGTTAGTGAAAAATTAACTACATATAAATAAATCTGTGTATATATATATATGTATATATATATATATATATAAACTGCAAGCCCAACTCACTCAACTATGTGTAAGGGTGTGTATATATAAAAGACCAGAAGAAGATATACTTATGTGTAAATGTGTTTGTCTATGTTGTATAAATTTAGAGAACTTTGATTTCCATTACTACATTTTTCTATACTGTCAAGATTTCCTATGGCTGGACTCATATTGGCTTCATAGCCAAACACAGTGTTATTAAAAGGGAAGAACAAAGCAAAACATTTAATAGCTGTTTGTTGGGTCTTTACTATGCACCTGATACCTTTTTAAGAAAGAAATAGAGTGAATGAGAAAGTGGAAGGGGGGGTAGAAGAAGGACCAAAAGCAAAAACAAAAAACCTGATGAACTTCAGAAAGAAATGATCTCATTTCTTTCTGTCCTGAACCATGCAGGTGGAACCCCAGAACTAGGCTAGAGAGAAGGATGATGCCACTTTGCGCTGCAGAGGTCACTCAGGTGTCCAGGCCAAACCGGCTCCACACACCAGCAGCTTTTGCAAGGTGAGCTGCTTTCCTCACCCAGTGGAGCCTGGCAATGAACCCCAGACCTGCTTCCAGGGTTCCAGCCCTTGCTCGCCACCCCTGCAAATGTGGGTAGCAGGAACCATCCACATCACCTCCCTGAGTCTCTGCCTCTTTCATCCCATGTAACTTAGGAGAATGACACACTCTCCTCCAGGTGCCTCATAGCTATGAGAATCTCCTAAATGCTGCTGAGCAGAGTCGTGCATCCTCTCTGCACCTGAGCCCCCTTCTCCTGGCCCCAGCTGTTTAACCCAGGTCTCCTTACAGCCGTGATAACAGCTCAGGTGCTGGGCACAGTGCAGGTAAGGAGGTCAAAGATGAGAGCTGCATGTGTTTTCTTCTAACTTGCTCAGCCATTCATGATGCTGTCCTGAAAAATAAACTGGAGGATAATGACTCCCAACCCCTGTTGTAACCCACAGCACCAGCAGCTGCTCCATTTTCCAAAGTGTAAGGTGATACCCTAAAGACCCAATCACTTCCCCTTGGCCTCCTTCCCCCTTCTCTGCTCTGTCTCCTTGCGGATTCCTTTGCAGGGAGCTGTCCCATTTGTGATAACCTGCACCACAGGAACAGTGTCTGTTCCATCTGTATTCTCTCTGAAAGCCCAAGTGGAGGCGACAGATGCTGAGATTCTGCAGACTCCCCAACCCCATGCTGAGGCACCTTGCCAGGGGTCCAGGCACGATACAACTTCTGTCCCTCAAACTTGGCAGAAGGAACTAAGGTGGCCTCCGAAACCTGAAGGCAGCCAGCCCTCTCCTCCCAGAAACAAGGCTGGTGGCCCCAAGGGGCAGGGCCTCCTACGGGCGCACAGAGGCAGTACCCTCCTGGGCCATGCATCTGCTGTTTGCAAGCCTAAAAGCAGAACCAGGACCAACCTGGATTTGGGAGCTTTTAGTGCATTCCTTCAGGAAAGAAGGTAAAACAGGGATAGAAGAGACATACCTCAGGAGCAAAACGCCCTTCCTGAGCTGTCCTGAGCTGTGGGATGCCCCCCCGCTGTGGGTGGTCTGTAGAGTGTCGGCAGCCGTCTGCACTGACTGTGTACCCCAAGGCCCTTCGGGGGTCAGGGGCATGCGGGCAGCCGGCGTGAGGCCGGCAGGACCCAGTCTCTTGGATTGCCTAGAAAAGTAGCCTAATTGCAACCAGCCCTCAAGTAACCAAACCAAGGCAGAGTCCAATGGTGGGGAGTTGGAGAGAATGTTCCATGGACTGATGGAACCATCTGGAAAGGTTCTCTGCCTTAAAGCTGGGCCTTTTATTATGGGTCGGATATAAAAAACTGGAAGTTGAGTGGGGAAGGGTGAGAGGCATTCCAGGAAGAGGGAACAGCTTGAGAAGAGGAAGAAGAGTGAGGACCACTCTCGAAGAACTTTCAAAAAATAAAACAAAGATAAAATAAGAAATGGTCCCTACTCTCAAGAAGTTCCTACCAAGTAGGCCAAACTAGTGACTTTGGAAATTGTCCACAAGGACAAGGGGGGCACTGGAATGTTAAATAGGACACAAGACACACAATGAGAGTGGAATTTTAACCAAGTTCTCCACTGGGTAGAGAAGGCGGCGGCGGGGCTCAGAGACTCAAAAAGCAGCAGCGGCTCCCACTCAAACACAGGGTCCGAAGCCTGCCCAGGAGATGGACAGTTGTCCTAAATGCCACGGTGCCTTCCCTTTCACCTTGATCCCTTGCCAACACGTGCCTCAGGCAGATTCCTCCTGGCCTCCCAGCCTCAGTTTCTCCGGGGACAAATTAAAACCACGAGGCGTTGCCTTGCCTGCCTGCCGGCACCAGCATGAGTGAGTCCTTCAGCAGTTCAAGGCCCAGAAGAGGGGGAGCTGCCGCCCATCCGACTCCCCCGGGAGGGCAGCGAGCTGCGTCCCCACCCCACCCAAAGTGTCCCTCGCACAGCCTCGCTCTGGGCCAGCCCCTCGCTCCTGGTGGGGAAGGCTCAGCAATCACAGGCACACCAGCACACCCCCTGGGAACAGCAGACAGAATCACAACTGCAAGACAGACAGGAAGATGAAGAGGGCCATCCGGCCTGACCAAGCCTAGCAGGACACGGGGACATGCAGAGGCATCCGCTAATGGGACAAGTTCCCTGACCCTCGTTCTTGGCTCTGAAAGGGAAAATTATTGAGACACGTGTGGGAAGTGGGGAGGGTTCAGACAGGGGAAAGCAGAGATGTTAACCCAGGACATCGACAGGCCAGATCCTCTTAGGGGGCCCTGACTCCCCCATCCTCGACCAGGAGAGGGGCCCCTCTCCCCCTGTCTCTGAGACCTCTGCCTTGACCTTGGTTAAGTGCTCTGGGCTGTGGCTCAGGTCGAAGGGCAGGCGACTGTCAGAGCCAAAGCTAATCCCGATACATTTAATACCAGGCCTCAGCTACATGTGCTCGTAAAACCCACCTGGAAGGGCCCATCTGGGCCTGGACTCCTAAGCCCTACAGGCACAGGGTCACAGCAAGCCAGGCTCAGGGCCCTAAACCCAGGATGCTAAATGGGGTGGTCTTGACCTAAGCTCCTTAAGAACTGCCTAGGGGGTAAGGCCATCCTTCCTATTGGGAAGAGCACTGAGTTAGTCCAGTGAGAGACTTGCAGAGGGGTAGGGGCCTGTAGGAAATGTGGGTGGTTAGTTACATGGCCGGGGCTTAGGAGAGTTAGGATGGGCTAGACAAGTGGGAACTCTCTGCATGTAAAAAGAGCTGAGGCCACCCAAGCATAGATAACCAGGGTCCTGGATCTCACAGAAGGTCCTGGCTTGGGCCTGTTGCCCAGGCATAATTTGCTCCCTGCCACTCTCAAGTCTTCAAATGTGGTTGATACATTATAGGTCACTATACTAGTTTGAAGCTATTATGTACCCCAGAAAAGCCATGTTCTTTAATCCTCATTCAGTGTTTCTGGGTGGGATCTTTTTTATTGTTTCCTTGAGGATGTGGCCCACCCAATTGTGGGTGGTAAATTTGATTAGATGGCTTCCATGGAGGTGTATCTCTACCCATTCAAGGTGGGGCTATTTACTGGAGCCCTTTAAGAGGGAACCATTCTGGAAAAAGTTCAGAACCAACAGAGCTCACACAGCCAGAGACCTTTGGAGAAGGAAGACCTTATGGAATGAGCAAAAGCTAGCAGATTTCGCCATGTGCCTTCTCAGTTGAGAACCGAAAGACCCCAGAAGATGCCAGCCACATGACTTCCCAGCTGTCAGAGCTGTTCCAGTTGGCATCAGCATTTCTTGAGTGCGGATAACTTCTTGTTGGTGCCTCAATTTGGACATTTTCATGGCCTTAGAACTATAAACATGCAACTTAACTTCCCTTTTTAAAAGCCATTCCATTTCTGTTATATTGCATTCAGGCAGTTTACAAACTAAAATAGTCACCCTCCATGAGGAGAGTGGGCTGAGGGGATAAGAGAAATAGAGCGAGGTTAGAACCCTGTGGGGAACCCACATTCAGGAGGTGACTTGGAAAAGCAAGCAGTGAAGGAGCTTATGAAGCACAGGCTGCTTCCTGGTCCCTTTGCACTTATTGTGCCTCTATGTGTACAGAAAGGGTATTGTGTGCTGATTTGAAATTGTTATGTACCCCAGAAAAGACATGACCTTCTAATTCAAACTTGTGGGGGTAGAACTATTGTTGGGTAGGACTTTTTTATTAGGTTGTTCCCATGAAGATGTGACCCCAGCTATTCAAGGTGGTACTTAGTGTGCCTACTGGAGTCCTTTAAGAGAGAGACATTTTGGAGAAAGCTTGGACACAGACATTTGGAGATGCTGAGAGACCCATTTGAAACCAGAAGCCCGGATAGAAGGACAGCAGACATCTCCATGTGCCTTTCCATGTGACAAAGGAATCCTGGATGTGATCAACCTTTCCTGAGTGAAGGTATCCTCTTCTTGATGCCTTAATTTGGATATTTTCATGGCCATCCCTTAGAACTGTAAATTTGTAATGAAATAAATCCCTTTTGTAAAAGCCAATCCATTTCTGGTATATTGCATTTCAGCAGACTTAGCAAGGCCAAACCTATCAGGATTTGCTGGCTTCCTGGTAAGCATTGCCTGAGGGCAGACGCTGTTTCTGCTGTCTCTGTGTCTGAGCCTCCACAAGCCAGCATCCTCACTGTTTGCCATCCTGGGACTGACCCTGTAGTCTCTGTGCCCCCACAGTCCATGTAGTCTTCAGCGTGAATCCCAAGCCCCGGTGTCACAGCCCTGTCCCTTCTGAGCCTTCCTCTCATGGTCGCCCCCCACGTCCATCTCCCCAGAGTGAACCAGAACTGATGTTCTGATCTGACAGCAGGCCAGTGCCTGCCAGGCACCCTCGGGGCTGAGATGGCTCCCAATCCAACTATTATGGCCAAAACGATTCAAGAAATCCATTCCCAGGGCCCTTCCCATCCAGGCATTGAAGCTCAATTGTAAAAACAATATGAATTCTAACATCCTCTCTAATGCCCACTCTGTCCCTAATCCTGTGTATCACCTCGGGCACGCTCTGTCTCCTCTCTGGGCCTACCTCAATGTCCCCATCCATGCAAGGTGGCTCAAGACGACCCCTGTTTTTATGTCCAGTGACTTTTCAAATATAGTCACCACCACCCCCCAAAAAAAGGAATCTATTGTGCAAATGTGTAAATCTTTCATCTCCATTTTTAAACTCTCTATAATCAAAAGAGAAATAGGTTCTTACACCCTCGAAATGCAGGTCATTTGTGCTCTCTAGACTGGTTTCTTGATTGATCTGTGAGCGTCGAAACTTTCCTATAGTTCACAGTCAGACTTAGTGTTAATGAGAGGCACCAAGGAAAATGTTCCCCCACTCACTGGCTCTTTTTCTGTTTTGCTTCCTTGTGCCCTCAGGAAGGGGCGGTAGACACAGGAGTGGGTCCTGGAGAGGTTCACCTCTTCCTGGGCCAGGCATGGTTGGTTTTCTCTCCATTTCCCCAGTGGCGAGCCCCTCAAGGCCCGTTGACCACATACTGGTAAATCAAATCAATCCATCCTAAAGGCTAATTTGTCCAATCACCAGTTTACGGATTACCAAAACAATTTTTAAATGTTATTAAAGTATCCAGAAATTTATTTTAGATGGTATGACAGGAACTTAGAGGGCTATGGGAGTCAGAGAAACACAATTCTGGGCCTCATGTTTCCCTGCTACTCCTCCGTGCCCCCACTCTGAGTCAGGCCGTCTGGACTAGGCCGTGTGCCCACTCCCCTCTTTTGACTTTGCCCCAAAGAGAATTTCTCTATGTCCCAGTTCTCTCCAGCATCCTTCAAGCATCCAAATTGAGCATTCCTCAAAATATCAGTAAGTTGATAAAATCACCACATCCAGTAAGAACTGCCAAAAGCTCTTTAAAGAGTCCAAAGAAACAAGTTGCTGACACATCTGTATCTTTTATATGGTCCCTGAATTGGCCATTTGGAAAATTATTTACTTAAATTGGTTTTCAGTAAATTGGGAGAAGAGCTAGGAACAGCATCGAAAGAGATAGAATGAAGTTTGGAATGCAGGGACAGTGGGGATTTGAGCTTCAAAATAGCAGAGAGGGAAGCTCTAGGAATGAATGTGAGGAAGACCATGGGGTGGGTATGTGCAGGGAGAGGAGAAGTGCAAGGAAGGAGGGGAGAAGTTTGCTGCAGCTGCACCCCTCTGGGACGACGAGCTTTTGCTTTTCTGAAAATGCCTTCCCTTTCTTTATCTCATTTTCCCTCACCCAATCCTGTGAGGCAAGGTAAGTGTTTTCATCCCATTTCAAAGATGAGCAAACAGGCTTAGAGTTGTGATTTATTTCCAAGATTATGAAGTCAACACGTTACCAAACTTTATCAAACCTTACCAAAGTTTAGAGATCAACCCAATTCTTTAGACTATAAGAGCCATGCCCTTGTCTGTCTCAGATGAACTGACAATGAAGGACAGAGAGACCTGAGGGCAGGACCAAGACTGTTAATTCACCACCATGCTCTCAATGTCTTGTGCAGAGCAGATGCACAACAAGCATATGATAAATGAATGAATGATGTTGGTAGTTACACTGATGATAAAAGAAGTAACATACATTGAGCATGCCAGGAATTATCACATTTTCTCTTCAACCATATGTGGTTGATAAAATCAAACCCATTCTGCAAAGATCGTTTAAAAAAATCAGCGAGCTTTAGGCTGATCCAACAGGCTTTGCAATGAAGCATGGAGGGCTGAGAAAATGCTTGACCAAGCAATGCCTGCCTCTGAGGCCAACCGCAGAGCGTTGCTTGATTGCGAAATGGGAAACCGCGTCTGTAACCCAACCCCTGGGTCCTTGGTTTATACCTGGATTTCTGGGCCATGTGGTTCAGATATTCAGGGAACTTTTAAAGGGCAGAGTTTGTGACTTGAGCTCTATCAGGGGCGTTGTGAAAGAGGATCCAGCTAAGCAGTCGCCGAGCCCTGGAGTTCTAGTACCTTCCCCATCAGAAGAGGTTCTGACCCTCTTCCCTTGCACTGAGTCAGTCCTAATTTCCTTCTCCCCTAGAAACAAGCATCTGCTTCCTCCCTTCAGCCTGTTCAACACACCAAAGCCAGCTTTGGGTGCAGCTCTGATCACAGCACATTTGAGAGACCCCTGAACACCACGGAGCAGAGGTTTCCTCAAACCCCAGCCTGCATCAGAATCACCTGGAGGGCTTGCTGGGTCCCACTCCCATTGCTTCTGACTCAGTAGGTAGCAAATTCCCAGGAGATGCCAAAGATGCTGCTAGTCCATTGCTGGGAGGCATGAGGCTTTACATCAAACCAACGCCCTCATCCCTGTCTCTACCTACCTTATGAACCTGGTACCCACCTGACCCTCTTGCATTTGTCCCTGAGAGTCTCCTTAAGCACACCAGACTGTGTAACTAAGGGCTGCTCTGTGCATCCCTCCCTGCCTCAGCCTACCTGCTCCTCTGGTGTCGTGGCCTGGGACGCCTCCCCTTCACTTCCCCCTCCTGCATTGCTTCTCTGCACCACCTCACTTTTCACAGTGCCTCCCCTCCCTGCTCCAATTCACCTGCCACAGGAAGCCTTTTCAGAGCTCCCTTGCTCTTGGCAGAGCCCATCAACAACTTTGTTAGCGTGCTTATCGATTCCTATCTTGAATTCTAGTTCTCTAAACCTCTAGCTTTCCTGCCCTGCTAGAATGGAGACTAACAGAGAAGCGGTGTCAATGATTGTTCAGTGCCCGGGTCTGAATGCTTCCCCTGCTCAGCTCTGCCTCTCAAGGTCTCGGCATCCTCATCTGTGACACAAGAGTAACCAATGCTGCCTGTGGTAGTTTCAAACTATGTCGGAAAATCCTCTGACTCACTTCCCATCAAGAGCTATACTCTGATCCTTATCTCCTTGAATGGGGACCAACCTTGGTGAAGAGACATTATGTGATTTCTAGGCCAGGTCATAAAAGGCCTGATGCTCTTGGAACCCACTCACTCTACGAAAAAGCCAAGAAACTCCATGGACACCCTAGAGGGCTGTTGGAGGTGATAACCCCAACTGGGGCCCCAGCAGACAGTCAGCTGGATGTGTGAGGGAGGGGGCTCAACCACAAGCCCAGCTGAGCAGGAATCAAACCCACTGAGCCTCCTCAATCCCAGAACCATGCAGGCTGATAACAAAAGGATTGTGGTTGGCTTACCCACTAAACTTGGGGTGATTTTTTAATGCAATAATAGGTAACTGAGACACTATTTTATCTGCTTATTTTAAAATACATGTGGGACAATTAAATAATGTAGCATATACCCTGTTATATAGCAAGCACATTGAGGGGTCTTCTTTTGACTGGTGTGCATGGACATTCCATCACTAAGCATCCATGAAAATTGGTGTGTTGCCTACATGCCCCCTTCCCAATTGCCTGCTGTTGCACACAGGTGTTCTGGTCTCAGTGTCCACTTGCCACCAGCTTCCCCCAAGCTCATACACAGCAGTTCACCAAGTTCACTTTTAAAGTCTCAATTTAACATGAACTCCTCATCTCCCCTCATTTTCATCTTCTTACATTTCCCGGTATCCTCACCAAACAAGGTCTATAGGATGCATCGATTTAGAGCTTAAAAATAAATCTAATTATGTGTAGGCTATGGAATTTTAATTTGATAAATAACCTAGCTAAGGATCTATTGGTAGTTACTCCTCTATGAAAAAATAGAGAGAAAGGTCATCATTGCCAGAGTTAAGGAGTGAGTCTCTGAGTCAGCAAGGGCTCTCTTGTGAAGTCCTTGGGTTAGCCATGACCTGGCAGAGAGTCACCTGCAATGAAGGACACTGGAAATGGGTGTACACAGTTATTAAGGCTGTTTTCAAGGGAACCTCATTTCTCTAGGAGGAAAAGAGCAAAAAATAGGCTGCTAGTTTCCCAGCCTACCCTGCCAGTTCTGATGTAACACAGCCACATGCATTTTTGTGGAGAAGGAAGAACGGGGCTGGAAACCTAACTCCCACAATCTGAGCGCAGGAGGACTCGAGACTCATCCACACCCTTCTCTTTACATGTTTCTGAAAGAGAATGTTTGGAGAACTGGCATTAGAACCTGGGTGTGCTTCTAACACTCCAAAATGCCAATGGGACTGAAAGACAGAAGGCAGAGAGCCGCGCATCATTTCCACATTGGACAGGAACACTCCACCACCCAGCTGAGAGGTTCAGGAATGATGGACAAATGGACAAGAACGAAAGACCCTGGAAATGAATGTACACCGATAATAAGGCTGTTTTCAAGGGAACCTCATTTCTCTAAGAGGAAAAGAGCAAGAAATAGGCTGCTAGTTTCCCACCCTACTGGGGTGACAAGAGGTAAAGCCCTGCATTCTAGTCCAACCTTGCCTCTAGGTGCCATTCATTAAAAGGGACTTCAAATTTTGAATAGTACAGGGTTAAACCATGGCAATGTGAAGGAATTAGTAAAACATGTCCTTAGGAACTGAAGGGGACATATGGCAGTTGGTCCATGAGAAGATGTGTCTTTCATATTTCCTGCAGACAAGAAGGAAGAAACACAAGCCGCAGTGCAGTCTCTTGAGATGTTCATCAACTGTAGAATACATGTCCATACTAGCAACAGGAAGCATGTCCCAGGCCTCTTCAACTCAACATTTATACTGGTGACTAGGACGGAGAGGTAGAAAACTCTCTTCTGGAGACTTTCAGTAGCAGGAAGCTGGGAGGAGCTTAAAATGCTTTGGGGATAGACTCAAAAGCCAAAATTAACTTGACCAACCTAGAGAAATGGAAAGAATTTAACAAAGTGAAGGTCCAAAGAGGAAACCTGTGAGTCCGAACGTGTCCCCCAAATCCCACTGTAGAGGAAAAGGCAGGTGAGAACATGGACATCTGGGCATCCCAGCAACTGATCTGGCAGGTGTCCTAGGACTTTGGAGAAGGTTAGTGAGGTCTTAGGTCGAGTCAGTAAAATGCAACATTGGAAGGCATGTGCAATTCTCCTTTACTCAGCACTGCTTGGATCAGAGCCCTTTGAGTCCCAAGGCTACAGCTCTGAAGGGGAAGGAACTCCCCAGTGTCGGGGCAAAGCAGCTCTGAGCCCATGGAGCACATGGCCTTCCATTGCACTGACAATGTGGGCTGAGCTCGGGAACAGGGAGTGTACAAATCACTCCCATGAAGCCTCACTTAGGGACTGCCAGACACAGTTTCCCAAGCAGACCAACAATCTTTTCTTGTCACAAGCATAGCTTCAGGAGCACAATTTTCCTTGCGTTTAGCTTTCTGTACTGTCCTCCAACATAAGTCCTGGAAACATTAAAGAAACACAAATTCTTCTGAATTTCTTACACTTTGGTAAGTTGCCCCTGGAGGCTCCTTTAGGGGAGAATCTCAAGTCTTCCCAGAGAGGGTCAGGAACCCTTACCGTTAAAAAAACAATACATGAATTGCATTTTTTAAAAATTAATAAATCTGCTCTCATAGTCAGGTCTTTATCAACAACTTCAAAAGGTGGCTTTTTAGCCCAGGGACATTTGAAACCTGACAGAACATAGTACATGCTTTCAGAATCCATAAACCAGGGAAAGAGAGTACTGGGATTTCAGGAACTTAAAAGAAATTGAAGGGCACTGCCTGTGAACTGTTAACTATTCTATTATATATTGCAGCTCACAATTATTTTTAATGAATGAGTGCGATAGAACCAAAGTTGTAACATAACTAAAATTGCTTCCCTGGGAATAAGGTTGGTGCATGTGTAAAGAAGGGCTAATCATTTCCACTCTGGAATGCTTATGCCAGAGTTTAGACACATAGATCTTCTTAAACATGATCTATAAGATGGTGTACTCTTTCCTGGAGATGTGGCTTGAGGATAACACTTCTTTAAGGAAGGCGCATAGTGGGCTCTGGGGAATGACCTGCTGACCTGCCATTCCTCTGAACGCTGGGGACAATGCAGCAGAACATTCTGGAAGACCACCTTCAGCCTGAGCACGAAGAACATTCCCTTCTCTGCGGACCTGGGAGAGGCACAGTAGGGCACCTTCTCCAGGGGAACTCAGTCTGGGTAGAAATTGAGTTCAAATACTACAGCAAACATAAAGCCACTTGGAAATACTTTTCAAGAGAGTTTTCAAGTACTGTTTGAAGTTGACCCTTAACAGTGTTTAGGATTTGAACATTCTGAGAAATGACCTATTGGGTACATGTTTGGTGTCTGCCAACCACTGAGTCACTCCATGGAGCTTTCCATCTACCAAAAATGCAGCTTAGAGACCATTATCTTCCCTCTCATCCAAGGGCTGGGGCTTTCCGACATGGTGCTAGGATTCGGGGGTTTCATTCACAGAGCTCCGTGTCCTGGAGAGTGGCTGGCTGGCTGCCCCTGCCTCTGCTGGAGGGCATGGATGGTTCCAGACTCTGGACACAGACTGCCTCAGCCTCTGAGTCTGTGCGGAGAAGGTGTTCTGTGTTCTTCCCAGGGAGACTGACCAGGCTGTCCACACCTCACCACCTGGACCCTCACCTGCAGGGGTTCTAATTACTGCTGGGTAAGTACCAGCCCTCTGCCAACCTAAGGAAGAAGCTTTTGGGCTTTTTGCCTCCTCCATGGCAAGCATGATCAGCTTTCCTGACTGGGGTCTGTTGAAAGGAAGGAGAGAGTGTAAATTCTGTTCCCTAACTTGGTCTGGCAACACTTTCCACTCTTTCCGAGAAGCATGTGTAAATATCATGTATTGCAGATATGTATCTACTTGTCTGTATTGTGATGGAAACACATCTCTTTCCTTTACTTGCTTTAAGTAAATGCAATTCTCCATTTATCAGCAAGGCGAGACATCCAGGATGAGTCAATAGCTGGCAGGACTTGGGACTCAGCCTGCCCTGGTCCCAGCCCTAACTTCTGCTCCCTCACCTGCCTGCTTCTTTAAGAGCAATGGGGCAATGCTGATTTAGGGGGGAGTGCTGTGATACCCCTCCCCTTCTTGGTCTCTCTGATCATCTCAAGGCTAGGGCACCAGTTGTCCTGTCTCTGAACACTCCTAACCAAGAATACCAGCTTGGCATGGGTGAGAGGGGCAAAGAGCTCCATCACTCTCAAGAACCTAGAAGGACTTTGAGTACAAAATGGGGAATTAGCAAACATAGTCATTGCCTGGTCTCCATTTGATACCTAGCACAATTTTTCTTCATAGCACTTATTATTCCCTGACATGATATATGATTGTTTCCTCTCTACCAGAATGTAAGTTTCATGGTGACTA
>PVIY010019995.1:0-44842 GCA_004026745.1 Myrmecophaga tridactyla
AGATAAACAGGTACCACAACTTGGCCAAGTTGACACATGTCCCTGACCATGACAGCAACTCATTTAGTTTTCTAAATGAAAACAATTTAGTTTTCTGAGGAATCGCCAAACTGTCTTCCACAGCAGCTGAACTATTTTACATTCCCAGCAACAGTGAGTTAGTGTTCCAATTTCTCTGCATCCTCTCCAACATTTATAGTTTCCTGTTTAATAGCAGCCTTTATATAGGTGTGAGGTGATTTCTCATTGTCGTCTTAATTTGCATTTCCCTTATAGCCAATAGAGATAAGCAGCTCTTTATGTGCTTTTTAACCACTTGTATTTGCTCTTCTGAAAAGTGCCTATTCATTTCCTTTGCCCATTTTATCAGGGGTTGTTTGTTCTTTTGTTGTTGAGCTGTGTAATTTCTTCATGTACATGGGCTAAGAAGCCTTTATCCGATATGTGGTTTCCAAATATTTTCTCCTATTGAATTGGCTGCCTCTTCACCTTTTTAATAAAGTTCTTTGAGGCACAGAAGCTCTTGATCCTGAGTTCCCATTTGTCTTTTTTTTTTTTTTCAGCTTGTGCTTTAGGAGTAAAGTTTAAGAAGCTACCTCCTATTACTAGATCTTGAAGATGTTCCCCTACATTTTTTCTAGAAGTTTTATGGTACTGAGTTTATATTTAACTAGTGTGCCAAGTACACTCAATGGATTAATAAAAGACTCTTCAACAAATGGTTGAAGGAATTCAGGAAACTGAATATCTATATGAAAAAAACATAATTGTATCCCTCTCTTACACAATATAAAAATTAACTGGAAATTGCTCAAGAACCTAAATATAAGCTAAAACCCATAAAACTCAGAAGAAAACATAGATGAAAATCTTCAGGTCCTGCTATGTGGCAAAGGACCCTTAGATATGATATCAAAAGAATTAGCAACAAAAAACAGATAAAATGAACTTCTTCAAAATTAAAAACTATCGTGCCTCTCTGATACAAGTTTACAAACTGCTATTCTGTCTCCCTGAAATTTCCAAACCCAAATTAATAGTATAATTTTTATAGACATTTGAAAGGGCAATTAAACTCAGTTTGTATAAAGTCAACAATTCCTATAACTCAATAGACATGTTGAACTGCTCTGACCAAGTTCATACATGCACATGGTAAAACAGCTGTCACAACTGCAGCACAGATGACCATCACTGTAAGAAGTCACCTGATGTCATAAACAGGACAATTTCTCAAGATGTTCCATGTGAAAAAATATCATTTCAGAATTGATCAAATTTGGACCACACCTGACAATCAGATAAGTTTGTCATCACATTTGTGATTGGCCCAGGGAATTCTCCAGACCCAGGGCCACCCAGCAGTCCTCAGGCTACAGGACTGAATCTCTCAACATAGCTGTAACTCATTCATGGCACATCACCTTGCCTATCCTGTATCTTATTTATCTTAATAGCAATATGTCTCTTCAGTCTTCCTACTGCATGTGTAAATACTTTGTAGTCTTCCCTGCACTGCATTGCCAAACCACTATCCTAAAATATTGCCTCTTTGCCATAAAGGCTAACATAAAAAGTTTTACATAAATTGGCCCAATCTGTCCCCAGTGTAGAATAATTCTATCCACTTCATTAGAAATCATGACTACCCTATCCAACTGTGTTTCTATGAGTGAGGCACTTAATTTACTTGAGTTTCAGTTTTCCCATATTTTAAATAAGAGGTTCTGTAAGGTCTCTTTAAGCCAAAAATTGAAAATTCTATCTTGTGAGATTCAGGTAAATGTGTGAATTGGCCAGATGAAATGAAGATGAAATGAAGATGGAATAGGAGAACTGTGGCAAATTGGAGCATTTAAAATCTTTCTGGATGCATTCACGTTCAGAGTCTCTGATTTACTGTGCTTTGTTTTCTTGTGTGAGTTTTATCTTAAATATGTGGGCAGGCCAGATTTGGACAAAAGCCTAAGTGTATGTGAACATTGATTTAAGATCTAAAAACCTCTATGATTCTAGGATCGATGTCCATGCTCCTTTCCAGTGCTGCGTCTTTACATATTTGCCCATTGATCACAGCCACTAGTCACTGTGATCCCTTCAACACATGCACACAATCAAACATATTCTTGATGAGACTGAAATACAATTAGAACATTCAATTAATGCAAGGTGGCTGCAAAGGATACAGTTGCTGGTACATTGGGAGTTTGAAGGGGATATCTGATATGAGATTGCACACTATGAATTAAAGTAGACAGTATTAAGTTTTACCTATTAGCTTGCTGATGTCACATAACATTCTTGAACTTCAGCTTTCTCATCTTTAAAATGGAGATAACATATGTGCTATATAACTCATGTGCTTTTGATGATCAAATACCATGATGACAACAATAACAGCTAATATTTTTTGAGCACTTAACATATTCAGGAACTTTCCTTTATGTTTTACATACACCATCTCATTTAAACTTTAGTTAAACCTGTAAGACAAATATTAAGAGCTTCATTTTACAGATTGAAAAGTTGATGTTCAGAAGGCTAAGTAACTTTACCGAAGTCGTACAGCTGACTGATGGAAGACAGATTTAGATGCAAGCCTATGTGACTTTAAAGCACCCAGCACTTAATTGTTATCCTCCACCGTATTAGTTTCCTATTGCTGCTGTAATAAATTACCATAAATTTAGTGGCTTAAAAACATATACACATCCAGGAAGATGGCCAACTAGAGTAGCTCAGATTAGCCCTGCTCCACGGAAAAGTTAGAGAAGGGTCAGGAGGGCAACAAAGGTGGCAATTCAGGAGGGCAGCTGACCTGGGAGAGGCTTCTAACCACATGCAGCAGCCCTGGTTTCAGAGGCCGAGGAACTGAGAGGCAGAAAGCTGGAGCCTGGCACGGAGGTGCAGGGCTCTCAGGGAGCATGGGACTAGGAAGTAATCAGGCCATGTTCCTTAGGCGCCGCTACCCTCACCAACCCAACCCCATGACCAGTGACTCACCCCACACCCCACTCACCTGAACCCCATCATCTTCTCCCATTGCCTGTGCTCCAGGCGCCCCCACCCAGTGCGTGTACCTGCCCCACACCTCCACCCCAGGTGCAGCCCAACCCACCTTTCCTGCACCCCGCCCGAGCACTACTTGCCCCTCCCTGTTCCCTGCAGGCTGTTTCCAAAGCATAAAGTTGCAGGCACTAACCTCCAGATTTAGGCTCCCTCTGCCCTCTGCCCATAGTGTTGCACAGCCTCACCCCACCCTCCCTGAGCTCAGTGCATCCCTTTACAGCACTCCCAGGAACATGCATACACACGGGCCCCCAATCATGTCATTCAGCTCTGGGAACTGTACTTTACAGCAGTCCTAGAACTGCACATGCACACAGCCCTCAGCCTCACTTCCCAGCTCTGAGAAAGTCCCGACCCACGCAGCCCAATCACATCTGCCCCAATCCACAAAGGCGTAAGGTCAACCTGCTGCCACAGCTCTATGCCTGTGCACAAAAGTTGCATGGCTTAAGGCAGCACACACCAGTGCTACACCCCCAGACCAGTGCACTCACACAGCTACACCCTCCCTGGCTGCTAGGTACCCATGTTCACAAGCATCAGCATAATATCCCCACCTGCATCTATACCTGCCCTGAAACAATTCACCATACTAAGTGCTCCATCCTGTGCCTGAATTCCTGCTGTACAACCATCCCACAAACACAAGGCCTTAGACTACTGAAAGAAATCAACTCCCAAAGTAAATCAGTCAAGATATTTACATGCAACGAAGACAGCAGAAGATCACTAAGCATATCACAATGCAGACAGATATAGCCCTGCCTAATGACCAAATTAAAACACCAGAGGAGACACAGATATTGGAACAACTAATCAAAGATGTTCACACAACTCTATTTAATAAAATAAGCGGGAAAGCAAATGACATAAAGGAGATCAAGAAGACAGTAGAAGAGCACAAAGAGGAATTTGAAAGAATAAATAGAAAAACAGGAGAAATCACAGAGATTAAAGACTCTGTTGACAAAAGAAAAACCAAAATAGAGGCACAAAACACCAGATTTGAAGAGACAGAAGAAAGCAAAATCAATATAGAGGATAGGATAATTGACTGCAAAGACTCAAGACAGCAAATGACAAAAAAATATGGAAAAAATTGAATAGGAACTCAGGGAAATGATAGGCAAAAGAAAGCAAACACATGTAAGGATCATTAGTGTCCCAGAAGGAGAAGAGGAATAAAGGGTAAGGAAGAGTAGTTGAGAATATGATAGGGGAAAACTTCCCAACCCTCATAAAGGACATAATTATATGTCAAAGTCAAAGAAGCCCAAAGAACTCCAAACAGAATAAGTCCCAGTAGGCCTTCCCCAAGGCACATACTAATCAGTTCTGTCAAATGTTGAAGTGAAGCAGAAAATCCTGAAAGCGGCAAGAGAAAAACAATCTACTACATACAAGGGAAATCAAACAAGACTGAGTTCAGACTACTCAACTAGCACCCTGGGGGCAAGAAGGCGGTGGTATGATGTATTCAAGATCCTGAAAGACAAAGACTTCCAGCCAAGAATTCTGTACCCAGCCAAATTGTCCTTCAAAATTGCCTCTTTCACAGGCAAAGAAGTCCTGAAAGAATTTGTTGACAAGAGACTGGCCCTACAAGAAATACTGCCAGCTGAAAAAAAAAAAAAAAAAAAAAAAAAAAAAAAAAAAAAAAAAAAAAAAAAAAAAAAAGACAGTTCTTCCAGCTGAAAAAAAAAAAAGACTTGAGAGGGAGGTTTGGAGGACAGCACATAATTGAAGAGCACCACTAAGGGTAATTTAAAGAATACAAAGAGAAAGAGGGAAAAGAATATATAGATCTCACAAATAAAAGAAAGATAATATGGTGGAATCAAGAAATGCCTTTTCAGTAATAACTTTGAATGTTAATGGACTAAACATACCAATTAAGAGATACAGATTGGCAGAATGGATTAAGAAACATAATCCAGCTATATACTGCTTACAAAGACTTGTTTTAGACAAAAGATTACAAATAGGTTGAAAGTGAAAGGATGGAAAAAGATTTTCCATGCCTGTTGTAACTAAAAGAAAGCAGAAGTAGCTATACAAATATCGGACAAAACAGACTTTAAATGTAAAGACATCATAAGAGACAAAGAAGGACACTATATACTAATTAAAGGGTTAATTCACCAAGAAGATATAACAATCATAAGTGTTTATGCTCCCAATCAAGGAGCTCCAAAGTAGGTGGAACAGACATTGGTAAAATTACAGGGAGCAATACATGTTTCAATGATAATAGTCGGAGATTTCAATACACCTCTCCTCTACAGATAGAACAACCAGACAGAAGATCAACAAGGAAATGGAGAAGTTAAGTAAGTTGATAAATGAGTTAGACCTAGCAGACATATATAGGTCATTGCACCCCAAAGCGCAAGGTTATACATTCTTCTCTAGTACTCATGGAACATTCTCCAGGATAGATCATATGCTGGGCCACAAAACAAGTCTTTATAAATTTTAAAATATTGAAATTATTCAAAGCACTTTCTCTGATCACAGTGGAATGAAACTGGATCTCTATAATCACCAAAGAATGAGAACATTCACAAATATATGGAGATTAAATAACACACTCTTAAACAACCAGTCGGTCAAAGAAGAAATTGTTAGAGAAATCAGTAGTTATCTGGAGATGAATGAAAATGAGAATACAACTTATCAGAACTTATGGGATGTGGCAAAGGCTGTGCTGAGAGGGAAATTTATTGCCTTAAATGCCTATACTAAAACACAAGAGCAAAAATCGAAGGCTTAGAGCAGACCTGGGGGAACTTGAGAAAGAACAGCGAATTAACTCCAAAGCAAATAGAATAAGAGAAATAACAAACATTAAAGCAAAGATAAATGAATGAGAGAACAAAAGAACAATAGAAAGAATAAATAAAACCAAAAGTTGGTTCTTAGAGAAAATCAATAAAATTATGGACAACAAGCAAGACTGATGAAGAAAAATAGACGATGCAAATAAACAAAATTTGAGCAGGGGTGGGTTAACACAGAACCTGAAGAAATGCAGAAATCATAAGAGGACACTATGAACACTATAAGCCAAAACACCAGACAATTTAGATGAAATGGACAAATCCTGGAAACACACAAACAAGCTACACTGTTTCAGGAATAAATAGAAAATCTCAACAAACCAATCACAAGTAAAGAGATTCAACCAGTCATCAAAAATCTTCCTACAAAGAAAATCCCAGGGCCAGATGGCTTCACAGGAGTTTTATCTAACATTTCAGAAAGAACTAACACCAATCCTGCTCAAACTTTTCAAAAAAACTGAGGAAAAAGGAACTCTATGAAGCTAACATCTTATGAAGCTAATATCATTTTAATACCAAAACTGGGTGAAGATGCTATAAGAAAGGAAAACTACAGGCCAATATTCCTAATTAACATAGATGCAAAAATTCTCAATAAAATATTAGCAAATCGAATCCAACAGCACATTAAAAGAATTATACCCATGACCAAGTGGGATTTATACCAAGAATGCAAGGATGGTTCAACACAAGAAAATCAATTAATGTAATGTAGCACATTAACAAATCAAAAGGAAAAAAATCACATGATCGTCTTGATTAGTGCTGAAAAAGCATTCGACAAAATTCAGCATCCTTTTCTGATAAAAACACTCCAAAAATTGGAACCAAAGTTAACTACCTCAAAATGATAAAGGGAATATATGAAAAACTGATAGCCTGCATTGTACTCAATGGAGAGAGACTGAAAGCCTTCCCCCTGAGATCAGGTACAAGACAAGGATACCCACTGTCACCACTATTACTCAACATTGTGCTAGAAGTTCTAGCTGGAGCAATCAGGCAGGACAAAGAAATAAAAGGCATCCAAATTGGAAAGGAAGAAGTAAAAATCACATGTGCAGATGATATAATACTATGTTTGGAAAACACAGAAATCTACAGCAAAATTACTTGAGCCAATAAACACATTCATCAAGGTGGTGGGATATAAATTAATGTACAAATATCAGTAACATTTCTATATACAAGCAATGAGCTAGCTGAGGAGTCAGTTAAGGAAAAAATTCCATTCAAAATAGCAACTAAAAGAATCAAATACTTCGGAATGAATTTAACTAGGGATGCAAAGGACTTGTACACAGAAAACTACATAACATTGCTAAAAGAAATCTAAGGAGATCTAAATAGGTGGAAAGACATTCACTGTTCATGGACAGGAAGGCTAAATATAGTTAAGCTATCAATTCTCCCCAAGTTGATCTATAAATTCGACACAGTATCACTCAAAATTCCAACAACCTACTTTGAAGATTTGGAAAAGCTAATTACCAAATTCATCTGGAAGCAAAAGAGACCGTGAATAGCTAAAAGCATCCTAAAAAAAGAGTATGAAGTGGGGGGATTAACACTCCCTGACTTTAAAACCGATTATAAAGCCACAGTGGTCAAAACAGCATGGTACTGGCACAAAAACAGAAGGATTGACCAATGGAATTGAATAGAGAGTGCAGAAATAGACCACCAAATGTATGGTCAACTGATTTTTTACAAGGCCCCCAAATCCTCTGAACTGGGAGAAAATAGTCTTTTCAATAATTGGGCATGGAAGAACTGGATATTAATAGCCAAGAGAATGAAAGAGGACCCCTATCTTACACCTTACACAAAAATTAACTCAAAGTGGACAAAACACATAAATATAAGAACTAGCACCAAAAAGCTTCTAGAAGAAAATATAGGGAAACTTTTTCAAAACCTAGTTACAGGAGGTAGCTTCCTAAACTTTACACCCAAAGTGGAAGCAACAAAAGAAAAAATAGATAAATGGGAACTCCTCAAAATCAAATGCTTCTGCCCCTCAAAAGGCTTTGTCAAAAATGTGAAGAGGCAGCCAATTCAATGGGAGAAAATATTTAGAAATCACATATCAGACAAAGGTTTGATTTCCTGTATATATAAAGAAATCATACAACTCAACAACAAAAGAACAAACAATCCAATTATAAAATGGGCTAAAGATATGAATAGGCATTTTTCTGAAGAGCAAATACAGATGGCTCAAAAGCACATGAAGAGATGCTCATTAGCAATGGCTATAAGGGAAATGCAGATCAAGACTACAATGAGATGCCACCTCATACCTATAGGAATGGCTGCTATTAAACAAACAGGAAACTGTAAATGTTGGAGAGGATGTGGAGAAACTGGGACACTTATGCATTGCTGGTGGGAGTGTATAATGTGCAGCCACTATGAAAGACTGTTTGGCAGTTCCTTAGGAAACTAAATATTGAGTTGTCCTACGATCCAGCAATAGCACTACTTGGTATATACCCAGAAGAGCTGAAAGCAACAACACAAACAGGCATTTGCACACCGATATTCATAGCAGCACTACTCACAATAGCCAAAAGATGGAAATGAACCAAATGCCCATCAACAGACAAGTGGATCAACAAAATGAGGTATATACATATGATGGAATATTATGCAGCAGTAAGCCAACATGACGTCCTGAAGCACATGAAAAAATGGATGAACCTTGAGGACATAATGCTTTGTGAAATTAGCCAGACACAAAAGGATAGATACTGTATGAGTCCACTTTTATGACCAGCATAAATGTATAATCAGAGGCTTATAATACGGAAGATAGGGGACTTAGAGATACATAGAAGCTGGAGATGGGTGAACCGTCAGCTAAAGAGGTTGAACTCCAATGTAAGGGAATAGATAGGAGCGAAGGGGATTCTCTAGTGGGTCTAGAAGTAATACTACCATATTGAAGATGAACAAGATTGAAAGGGGTTGTATAGACCTACATGTTCCACTGACTTCAACTAGAAATATGAATGAGTTCTCATAGGAATTTCTTCAAGGATATGATTTTTGTATAAAATATGTTTGCGTCCAGGGTACAGGGGAAAAGCTGCTACTGCATGCTATGAGCTATGTTCAAAAGGAAACCATCAGCACTACCACACATACTCTTTGAGACCAAATGGAAGAAAGGTTTATTTGGTCTGGAATTGAAAACTTCTGTGGTTCTTAATCTAATTCAATCTATCTGTATAGCTCATTTGGACAACTGAAACACAGGAGGAACAGAATAAGAAAGAGGTCCTTTAATCCTGTATAGATTATTCTAATGCCTGGAAATATCCTAGAGTATATTAAGCAAATAATCAAAAAGTACTGGCAAAGTCCCCTGAGGGAGGCGAGAATGAATATGGAACTATTAAACCTTACCATCAGGGAATCCCCTGGTACTGTGTCAAACTTTAGGGATACCTAAATCAATGGGTTATGCCCTCGATCATGAGGTTTACACTTGTGAAGCTTAGGTAGGAAGCAAAGAAGCTTCAACTACCTATAAGCATGCCTAAGAGTTACTTCTCAGGACCTCTGTTGTTGCTCTGATGTGGCCTCAGTCTCTCTAAACCCAACTCTGCAAGTGAAATCATTGCCCTCCCCCTACATGGGACATGACATCCAGGGGTGAAAGTCTCCCTCACGATGTGGGAGAAGACTCCCAGGGATGAATCCAGACCAGGCACCATGGGATCAACAATTACATCCTGACCAGAAAGGGGAAAAGAAGTGTAATTAATAAAGTATCAGTAGCAGAGAGGGTTCAAATAGAGTCGAGAGGCTACTATGGAGGTTGCTCTTACGAAAGCTTCAGGTAGACCTTGCTACCTATCATAACCTGCCAAACTCCAACCAGGACCATTCCATCCAATCTTAAAGAATAACTAGGGCAATACATAAGATTCCACAAGGGTTCCAGGCACCGAGTAACTTGCCAGAAACCTGCAACCTCCTGATGGGTCCCTGGTCCAAATAAGTCCTGAAACCTACCCCTGCCTCTCCAGAACATCAGATAGTTCCATCTCTCCATCCCATATTAGTGACAGACCCTTCCAATATCAAAAATTTAGAATTGCCATAGCTCAAAAACCCCAAAGAGATGTATGGAAAGATCAAAGGTGGTGGTGGAATTATATATAGAAGATAGGACTTAACAAACACATATGAATGCTGAATCATTAAATTGTTATCTCTTTTAGTCTCCAGTGTCTTAGAGCAGCTAGAAGTAAAAACCTAAAATTGTGAAATTGTGAACCATGTCAAAGTCTGAAATATGTTCTAAAACTAATTGTGGTGCTGTGATTTGAAATTCGTAGCTTTTTTGTATATATGTTATTGTTCACAAAGACGGAAAATAAAGTTGATTGTGATGATAAAAAAGTTTTTAAGCCCACTTGCCTCCTATATTCTGGAGCAGCTAGAAGGAAAAAGCTGAGATGATGGTATGTAGTCCATGACAAACTCTGGAATCTGTCCTGTAACCACTTATTGAAGAGTGCTTTGAAAACCATTGCTCTTTTATTTCTTTACTTTGTATATATGTTATACTATACAATAAAAAAAGTTGAAAAAAAAAGTTACCACTCACAGTTGGGTGGGTCACATCTCCATAGAAAGAATAAAAAACTCCCACCCAGCAATACCGAATGAGGATTTAAAAACTTGCTTTTCTAGGGTACACAACAGATTCAAACCGGCCCAGATGCTGATCCTTTTATGGCTTTTTGTAAAATAAAAGCTTATTTATTTTTAAAAAAACCCATATACACACAAATTTATTATCTTATAGTTCTGGGGGTCAGAAGTCCAAAGTTAGTCTCATTGTGCTAAAATCAGGGGTTCGGCAGGGCTGTGTTCCTTTATAGAGGCTCTGTTGGAAAATCTGCTTCCTTTCTTTTTTTCAGCTTCTAGAGGTCACGTGCATTCCCTGGCTTGTGGCACCATGCCATGCTCCATCTTTAAAGCAAGCAATGGCTTGTTGAGTCTTTTTCACAGTCACACTCTGATTCTTCGACTCCCCTTATCCACATTGAGGACCACTGTGATTACATAGGTCCTGGTCCTGGTCCAGGATGATCTCATTTTAAAGTTAGCAATTAGTAGACCTAATTCCATCTACCATCTTATTATGTAACGTGACATATTCACAGATTCCAGGCATTAGGATGAGAAATCTTTGGGGAAGGCATTATTCCTGCCTACCACACCCACTGATTATTATATAGTATAGTATAGTACACTTTTTCTTCAGCGTTTTTTCAAACAAGTCTTGTTGCATCATCCTTAGTCTTGTATTCCTCCTACACGGTATATGTCCCCATCTCTTCCATTTGCTGCTAGTGACTCTCTGCCAAGCACACAATTATACCTGTTATGGCCACCACAAAGGACACTGGAGCAAAAATAGTAATGCATCACTCTGGACCCAGTACTGGTTCCAGGGGTATGATCCAAGCAGACCAATCAGAGTCCTCTGAGAATTGGGATGGAACACCAACCTCTTTCCCTTTGGATCATGAGCCATAGCGCTGCGACCCAAGACATGCTGGTGGACATGTCTATATGCACACCTCCTCCCTGACGCTGCAACAAGTGAAGGAGCCTAAAAAGAATGAAGACAACAAACAGAAGCCCAAAAAGCCCTGCAGAAACAGAGATCAGATTTTTGTGTATTCAAATCTCACAATTTTGTTGATCTGCAGCTGGTCCCATCCCCCATGTAAAAAAAATGCTTCTGAGACATTAATTTCTGCTTTACTTAGTTTGAGTTGAATTTATATCAATTGGGGTGAAACAGTCCTACATCAAATGCTTAAATTGATGTATTACATGCTTCATCTGTTAACTTTGTTTCCTCTATTATGCTGTAAACCTCATGATATCAGAATTCATGCCATTGTTCTATTGACTTCTTCTCACATATGGGACAGTACTAGATTTATTCTAAGAGCTCCAAAAGGATTTTCTGGTCGCTGTTCTACTTACACGTTATTAGGAGAAAATAAATATAAATAAAAGTTATGCCCCCTGTATCTTTAAGTGTAGCAGTTTTCTTGACTCTATTCACAAGATTTTTACTTTCTAAGCTTGAAAAGTATCTGCATAAGTTCTGATCTTTTGTAAGATGAGGGTTTTAGAAATAAACATTTTATCACATGTGTTGTTGGAGTGACAGAAGAACAAAAATTGGTACACACAACAGTGTCCTCTCTTTTCATCAGGCTCCCATAGGAAAGAAATAATTTGATTCACTTAGGGACAATGTATCCAAGCCAAGTTCTTTAATCACATCCAATAACTTGGAGTCAGTAGCTTTTTTCCCTTTTTGGTCTAGATTTAGAGTGCAACATGCTAGACAGTTTTAGGGGCTTTACATGTATCAACTAAAATAATTCTCCTAACAATCCTATCAGAGATATATAGCATGTAGAATCCTAAAGATGTCCCAAACCCCACTCCAAAATTTTGACACACTAATTATTCAAACACTGATCTAGGCACTACTGTGAAAGATAAGCGAGTTTATCCTGTTTAGGCCCAATTTAACCATTTGCGCCCTTGAAACCAGAGAACTTTTCTCAAATTGTAATCTGAACCATGTAGTAGAAGAGTGAGGAAGAGGAGAGAAAAGGCTGAATGTGAGATCAGAGAGTTCAAAGGGTGAGGCCCTAGTCACCATTGCTGGCTTTGAAGACAGGGGAAAGAAGCCAGAAGCCAAATGCGGAGCATCGTCTAGAAACTGAGAACAGCTCCTGTCCAAAAACTGGCAAGGAAACAGGGAATTTCGGTTCAATAAAAGCACAGAACTGAATTATGCCAACAACCTAAATGATTTGGAAGTCGATTTCCCCCCAGAGCCTCTAGTGAGAAACACGGCCCTTAACATCGATTTTAGCCAGTTCCCTGGAATGTTCAGTGTAGAGTGGATCTGAAGCAAATAGGAAGTAAGTAGGAAGATCAGTTGGGATCAGAGACATTGGTATTGCATTAGGATCAGAGTTGGAATAGGAAGTGGCAGCGGGGATAAATAAAATATTCCTATTCCCAAACAGCTAGGCCAATGAGGTAAATCCGAGTGGCAAAAAGCACCTCATAAAACTATGGTTTCCACAGGAATCTCCCTTGCACGCCAAACTTCCATGGAAGAGGATATACGGGGCTATTCAGCAAGTTTTCAAGTTGACATAATTGCGCATGCGCGGAGGTGATGCGGCCTCTTCTAGGCAGAGGGTAAGAATGGGGGGGGCCGGCATCGAATGGTCAATCGGTCCTTCTCTTACAAAGTATCTCTCAAATCCTAGCGATCTTTTTTGTTCAGTCAATTCTTTCTTACTAAATATTTCCCTAACACTGAGATTTAATTTAGACAGGGGATAAGAGTTACGCAAACCTGTTTATTTGGGCTCCCCCCACATCTGGTGCGTGCGCCAACCCGCTAGGAGCGGGAAGAGGAAGCGGAAGTGTTGCCTGCCCGGCGTCAGTCCGAGTCTCCTGCCCGAGCTTTGGTCCTCCATGGAGGGTCCTAGCGAGCCGCGTCTGGATGCTAAATCTCAGGTCAGTCCGTGCCGTGAAGGGGTAGAGGCAGCAGTACTCTAGAGCCAGAAAGATCTTTCTCTGAATTGTATTTTCTGCTTCCATTTCAGGTCACCAACCAGGTGAGTGATTAGCCGCCCCGCCCTGCCCCCAGCGACTTCCGCTGGACCCGGGCCGGGCGGCTGCCCCGAGCCCACCTCCTATGGCGGTGGGCAGATGCCACGGTGAGCTTCCCTAGCTCTTCGCGCAGCCCAGATCCTGTGTGTCCAAGCTTGTGGCCTCCCGCCTGCCTCCCTGCATTGCTCCTTTCACTTTGCACCAACCTTCCCCGACCTACCGCAGAACAAGTATTGTTCTTCCGATATTTAGAACTGGATGGGTGTGGAATAAATTATCGAAATTTAAAAAGCAGAAATTTTTTTAGACTATAGAGACCGACTGTTTTGCAGATGGATAATATATCTTTTTACCTTTAAGTGTATTTTTAACGCTAGGAATAAGAATTTGAATTAAAGGAATTTATATATGAAAATATTTTTAATTATAACTTGGTCCTCTTTCTTTGTTCCAAGTGTCGCTTTCCTGTTTTAGCAAATAAGCTGTATTTAGACAAATAATTTATAATGCCTGTCCCAGAAGAAGAGTACTGAAACTAAAGTATTTTATTTTAGGTTGCCCGGGCTATACACATATGAAAAAGGACTGAGATAAAAAATAATGAATAAATAGGGGCTGAGAGATGTCCATTGATTGCTCTCTGTCATGTATCTCTAACTTATTTTGCTGTTAACTGCTGATTCCTGGAGGTGTGGGAACCCAGAGACATAGTAATATGCTGTACGTGGCTTTGGTTAGTTACTTGAATCAGTGCACTTTGATTCTGTCTCTCATAAATTGTTTTTCCATTTACTTACATTAAATCCTGTGTTTACCTGAGTAAGATACCCCAGTATTGAGTTATACAGAATTATAGGGTTTTTTCCATTGAACATTTATTCATCATTCACGATATGTTTTATGTTAAAACAAAATGATTATGCATATCAAGGGTATTATAGAGGAAAAAATCCAGTACCCAGCTCTAAGTCATTTATGTTTGTGATACATGCTTTTTATCTATTAGATGTGTCTAATATTAAGGGTTAATATTAGTGTGAATACCTTGAATTCTGTTGTCTTTTTTCTTTCTTTGTACATTTTCACCAGTATATGAAGTAGCAAGGTTGAGACCACACCCTCAATAAGAGTTCAGAAAAATGGCAAGTTAGTCATTTAAATAATGTCAGTACTACTAACAACAGCAATAGTACTTGTGATAACAACAGCGAACATTTATTGTTTACTACATACTAGCCACTACTTCCAACTCTTTGTATGTGGTATTTAATCCACATAACAACTCCATAAGGGTAGGTACTCTTATTTGTAGATGAGAAGAACACAGAATTTCTACAACTTGCTTGAAGTCATAGAGGTGGTAAATGACAAATTGAGATGTAAACCTGGCAATTTGACCTCAAAACAAGCAAATGTGCTGTTTTTTAGCAGTAGTTCTTGGTGAGTGAAGATTACAGGAATAATACGGAAATGGAGATTCTTTAATGGAATGAAAGGATATTTTGGTTTTTTTTTTACAATAAGGATTAATAAAAGAAATGTTGGGGAACTATTAGTAAGAGTAAAATCCTTGAGAGATTTTTGGGGCTAGCATTGCTTTGTAGAAACAATCAAGTTGTATTCATAAAGATAAACAAGTCAGAATTTTGGATTAGGCTCTTTTTTCCCAAAATTTTCTTTTGTCAGTTATGATTTGTTTTCTTGGCTCTACTATCTATCCTTGAAATTACTGATGTTAGTAAGTGATGGTCTTTACATTTTCCTCAATATATTTGCAGTTTAAATCTTGTTTTTCATTCTTTTCAATAACATTTGAGCACTAAAATTGTTCTAAAAGTTCTGCATACTGTCATATATAGTTGTCATAATTCTGTGGAGTGGATGCACATATCCTCATTTAATCATTCCCCAATTCTCTTACCCTCTTCTGTCTCAAACCTTGAGTACTCTCCCTCACCCCAGCTGATAACCCAGCTAGTTATTTAATTGAGAAAATAGAATCAAGGAGTAAAGAATTTCCTCATTTTCCCATCACCAAATTTAGCATTCTGCCTTCCTTTATACCCACTGACTTCCCTACTGTAATTTTGGAGGCATTAACTGGCCTAAGGCCAAGGCCTTTACTTGTAAATTTGGCCCTATTAACACCAACTCAAGGACTGTGGTTATTACTTTATTCCCTCCATGATTTATATTTCCTCTCTACTAAATCACTACCAAATGTGCACTAATGACATACTGATAAAAAACTTTTGCTTTCATCCAAAAAGCTACCCTCCTGTATGTCTTTGTTTAAAGAAGAAGTCGTTGAAAGAGACGTCTGTACCTAACAGTCTCTCCTTCCTCACCTCCTATTTACTCTTAAATCCATTCGACTAAAGCTTTTATACCCACTACTCATGTCAGGCTCACCACTGATCCCTACGTTTCTTCATCCAGTGGTCAATTTTCAGTCCTCATCTTATTTGACCTCAGTAATATTTGATACACTTGAGTACTTTCTCCTCCTTGAAACACTTTCTTCGTTTCACTTCTGAGACTCTACACTCTGCTGTGTTTTCTCCTATCTTCCTGGTTGTTCTTTCTCAGGCTTCTTTGCTAGAGCCTCTTCATAATCTCTGTTGCTGTATTTCAGTATGTACTCCTTCAGACCTGCTATTTTCTTCACTTCACTGAATAATTATAAAGTCAGTTAATAGAACATAGAGACACAGTAACTTGTTTAAAGCTACACAGCTATAAGTAAGAGCTGTGATTCATACTCAAGTCTGTCTGATTTCAGAGTCTGAGCTTGTTAAATTTAGCAGACCATAGTGCTGTATTGCCCAGCAATATAAGATTATTTCATTAGTTCACATTCCGGTACTTATAATCCTTATTTTGAAATAATTCATGATTCTTTTTTATAGTATATGTGTAGTTATAACTCTTCTCATTTTATTGTTTCCTTCTTAAAAGTGTTAGGGTATAAATCAAAGTAAAGGTGTTTTCTTGAGGTACGATACCTAAAACCATTTTCACTTCTCATTTTTGAAAATTATTTGAAATTTTGTACAGTTCATATAGTAGTTTGTCAGTTTTAAAACTTTTTCTTGTTCTGTGTATTGTCACATAAAGATTCATGAACTGCCTTTAAGGATTTTATAGTCTAGTGGACGTGGGGAAGGAAGACACATCCACAAGGGACTGCTATACATGACAGAATGTTATAAGTGCTAGGATATAAGAAGTACTGTGAATATGCAAGGAAAATTTGAGTAAACCAGCAGACACTTCACAGAGTAGGTAGAATTTGACAGGAATTTTGAATGTTAGATGGATGTTCAAGAACTGTATTCCAAAAGGATGAATGGCATGAGCAAAGGTGTAAAAGCTGAAAGGTAGTCTAAAGAAGGGATGTAGTTGAGTAGAGTGGGAAGGTTGGTTGGGACTATCTGTGAGTAGCCTTTAGTGCTCAATGAATGGTTGACAACTAGTTCATGAGGCAGTGAAGAACCATTATAGGGTTTAAGCTGGGATGCTAGACTTGGTTAAAGTATAGACAGTATTTAAGATGTGCAATCTGGATTGCAGCTGGGAAAGACTATAGCCAAGAGACCGGTTAGGCTGCAATAAAATTCAAGGCAGATTTTCAAAAGAATGCCTTAAGTAGGTTTGTAGCAGTGAGGTTGGGAAGGCAAGAATAACTGTCAGTGGCATTTGCTGAATTAAAATCTTGAGTACCTAGCAGTTTATATATATTTTGCCTAAGGAAGAGAAGAAAATCAAAGTAGACTAAAGTTTCAAACTTGAGTCACTATGAGAATGGAGGTCATCAGTAGAAATGAAGTGAGGGTGAAAAACTTTTGAGGGAGAAAGGTACATGTTTGGCATTGCGAGCAATTGTACCATAAACTTACTGTTAGTGAATGTATTTGTTTAATAGAATGACTTTATTTTTTTGTATGGTACTTTTTTCTTTTTTAATGCAATTTTATTGAGATATATTCACACACCATACAATCCATCCAAAGTATACAATCCTGGTTCACAATATCATCATCTGTATGATTTTTATTGTGAGTATTAACATCACAGAGGTACATGGTTACACTAACCAAAAATGAAATATCCTTTGGTTATTTGTATTTACTAAAATTTCCACATGTTAACATAGTTCAGATTTTATAGCTATGAGGATACATTTTTGATAGATCATATATCATTAAGTTTATTGACAAAAGTTTTTTAAACCTGATTGAGTTTGCCCTGATTTAGTTATCTATTGCTACATTAAAAACTATCTCAAAACTTAGTGACAAAAAATGGTTTTGTGTTCCATGATTCTGTGGGTTAACTGGGCTTAGCTGGGATGCGGTTTCTACTCCCCATCTTGTTGGCTGGGCCATCAATTATTTAGAGGTCCAAGATTGCTCACTCACATGGTTAATAATGACTGTTGACTGAGACCTCAGCTAGAGCTGATAATTGAAGTGACTTAGTTCTCCTTCACAGGGCTTTTCTATGTGACTTGGCTTCTAACATCATTGTGTCTGGGTTTCAAGAGGGAGACTCCTCACGAGCAATTATTCCATAAAGAAGGAAGCAGATGCTTCTAGTCCTCTAAAGGTTGAGATTCAGAGTCTAGAAAGCCTCTTCTGCCTCCAATCACAGGGCCAGCTCAGATTCTTGATAAACTCTTCTTGATAAACTCCATTTCATGTGTACAGGGAGGAGTGGAATTTGGGGCCTATCTTTGGAGACCAGATATCACATACCCCAGAAGTTCTTAACATATTTAGTTAAACAGATGTTTATTTGACCATTCACTCTGTACGAAACCCCTGCTCTCATGAAGTATTCATTTCTTTGGTGGGATACAGGCAATGAATAAGTAAATATGATTTCAGGTAATGATAAGCTAATGCTTTATATCTGTAGAAATTAATCCTTTTTTTTCTTTCCTGATTATAAAATAACAAAAAAGGATTAATTTCTACAGATATAAAGCATTTAGCACAGAGGAAGCATAAGTGTTGTCCAGTATAACTTTGTGCTGGTTTGAAACTGTTGTGTACCCCAGAAAAGCCTTGTTCTTTTAATCCAGTCTTGTGGGGTCAGACCTATTACTGTGTAGAACTTCTTGATTAGCTTGATTCTGTAGTGATATGACCCTATTCAATTCAAGGTGGTTCTTACTTAGCTTACTGGAGTCTTAAGAGGGGAACATTTTGGAGAAAGCTGAGACAGACATTTGGAGATAGAGAAGAAAATGCCCCAGGAAATGCCAGGAGCTGAGAGAGCCATTTGAACCGATGTCACAGAGAAAGACAGACAGCAGATGACATGTTCCTTTCCATGTGATAGAGAAACCCTGGAGGTGATCAACCTTGAGTGAAGGTATCCCCTTGTTGATGCCTTAATTTGGACATTTCATGACTTTAGAATTATAACTTGTAACTAAATAAATCCTCTTTATGAAAGCCAATCCATTTGTGGTATATTTTATTCTGGCAGCTTTAGGAAACTGAATCAAACTTTTTGTGGTGATGGAAATGTTTTATGTTGGCGCTGACCAATAGGGTGCTATTCGCTACATGTGACTCTTGAGCACTTGATATGTGGCTAGCACAGCTGAAAACTGAATTTTTTTTCCAGTTTTTCTTTTTTTAAAAATATTTTTATTGATAAATCTTCACATAAATACATTCCATACATGGTGTACAATCAGTGGCTCACAATACGATCACATAGTTATGTATTCATCATCATGATCATTTTTTAGAACATTTGCATCACTCCAGAAAAAGAAAGAAAAAGGAAAAACTCATACATACCATACCCCTTACCCCTCCCTCCCATTGACCAGTAGTTTTTCCATCTACCCAATTTATTTTACCCTTTGTCCCTCCTATTATTTATTTATTTTTTTATCCGTATTTTTTTACTCATCTGTCCATAACCTGGATAAAAGGAGCATCAGACACATGGTTTTCACAATCACACAGTCACACTGTAAAAGTTATATCGTTAGACAATCAGCTTCAAGAATCAAGTCTACTGGAGCACAGCTCAACAGTTTCAGGTACTTCTCTCCAGCCACTCCAATACACCATAAACTAAAAAGGGATATCTATATAATGCATGAGGATAATCTCCAGGATAGCCTCTTGAGTCTTTGAAATCTCAGCCACTGAAGCTTTATTTTGTTTTTTATCTCTATTCCCCCTTTTGGGAAAGAAGGCTTTCTCCATCCCTACATGCCAGGTCCTGGGATTTCTGTCCTGTGTTGTCAAGGAGATTTATACCCCAGGGAGTCATGTCCCAAGTAAGGGGGAAGGCATGAAAACTGAATTTTTTAAAACTTAATTTTAACATTTAGATTTGAATAGTCACTTGTTGCTGTTGGCAACCACATTTGCATAGCTCAGGTGTGGCATATAGAAGATGCTAAATGTTAACTCTTGCCCTATCCCCGACCTCTCCACTTTTCTGACCTACCAGATCTCAGTTTAATAACTAATAGTAAAATAAATAAATAATAGTAACCAGGTTACAGTCAGGTTTAATGGGGAAAAAAAGCATGAAATTTGGAATGGAACAGACTTGGGTATGACCCAAAATCTCTGTCTTTTCCTGATAGCACTTTTGAGAGAGTTAATGTAGGCAGAACACTTAACATGTAAGTTTCCATTTGAGAAATTTAATTTAAAAGCAAGAAAACGCAAAGTGTACATTTTGTGGTTCTAGCTCTAAAATATTAGAAGTGGGATAAAAATAGTTTTTAGGATGGTGGAGTTATACATGATTATTTTTCAAATTTTCTTTTATGTGATTTTTTTTTGCATTGATTTTTTAAAAGTTTTTATTGAGAAATATCCACACACATACAGTTTAACCATATACAATCATTGGCTCATGATATCATCACATAGTTGTGTATTCTTCACCATGATTACTTTTAGAATATTTGCATCACTCCAGAAAAAAATAAAAAGGAAAAAAAAAACAACTCATACATCCCATACTCCTTTCCCTTCCCTCTCAATGATCCACAGTATTTCAGCCTACCCGATTTTTACCCTTTATCTCCTCTATTTTTATTCTTTTTTTAACCATCTGTCCATACCCAGGATTAAAGCTGCTCCAGAATATAGGAGATAGAGGGCTTATACTTTTTTTATTATGACAATCGACTTTTTTTCCTTTTTTTTTGTGAGCAATAACATATATACAAAAGAGCTATAACTTTCAAAGCACAGCACCACAATTAATTGTAGAGCATATTTCAGACTTTGACATGGGTTACAATTTCACAATTTTAGGTTTTTACCTCTAGCTGTTCTAAACCACTGGAGACTAAAAGAGATAATTTAATGATTCAGCATTCACATTTATTAATTCTATCTTCTATGTATAATTCCACCATCACCTTTGATCTTTCCATACCTCTCTCTGGGGTTCTTTGAGTTATGGCAATTCTAAATTTTTGGTATTGGAAGAGTCTGTCACTAATATGGTGTAGGGAGATGGAACTATCTGATGTTCTGGAGAGGCTGGGCTAGGTTTCAGGACTTATCTGGACAAGTGGACCCTTCTGGAGGTTGTAGGTTTCTGGAAAGGCAGCCTACTATTAACTCTTGCATTAGTGTGGTATTTTTAACAATTCATACAAAAAATTTTTACAATTGTACTATTAAGTGTAGTCCATTGTTTACACTGTGTTGTACTGTGTTGTACACTATGTTGTTCAAAAATTTTTTATTATAGTAATATATCCACAACCTAAAATTTCCCCTTTTAACCGTATATGTTTGTTTCCTGATATTTTTCTTCTTTATATTCATTTTATTTCTGGATATTTTTACATTTCTTTTTCACAACTAGCTTTTCTTCTTTGCATTTGTATTTAAAAATTTTCCATTTTATATAATCGGTTTGTAATGTTGGCGGAATGCAATATACCAGAAATGATATATTGTGAGCCATTGATTATATAATATGGTTGGACTGTACATGTGTAGATATTTCTCAATAAAAATATTTTAACGAAAGAAGTGGATTGGCTTTTATGAAGGAAATTTATTAAGTTATAAGTTCTAAGGCCATAAAAATGTCCAAATTAAGACCTACAGAGAGAGATAACCTTGACTCTGAAGAAAGGCCAATGGTGTCCCCGGTTTCTGCTGTCCTTCCCTCCCGGCTTCTCATTTCAAATGGCTTTTTCCCTTCCTGTTTCCAGTGGCTTTCTCTCTAAGTGTCTCTGGGTTCTCACTTAGCTTCACCTGGGCAGACTCTGATTTCATCTCTTAGCAGCTCCAAATGTTTGTGTCTTGGTTTCATCTGTCTGCACTCTGTGTTAACTCTGAGCTGTTTTTATCTCTCTGGGCTCTTTTAAGGTCACCAGCAAACTAATTAAGGCCCATCTTGAATGGGCGGGGCCACATCTCCATGGAAATAATCTAATCAACAGGTCTCATCCACTGTTAGGTGGATCACATGGAAACAACCTTAATCAAAAGATCCCACCCACAAGACTGAATTTGAAAAATATGGCTTTTCTGGGGTATATAATCAAGCCAGCACAATAATTTTCTTCATTCTACAAAATTTTGAGAACTACCAGTTACATTTTTTTCATTCTTAATAGTCTCCGTAGTGATGTATGCTCTGTGTTATGATTTTTTTTCTTTTCTATTAATTTTTTTAAGCTCCTAGGCAGTTAATTCCTAGGCTAAACCACATTTGTTCGAAGTTTCCTTTTAATTTTTTGCATTTAAATGTTGAATTTAGAATTTAGAAAATCCTTTCTTTTTTCATGCATAATAACTTTGCAAAATAAGTTTCTTGATGCCATCATCTCTACCCCATTTACTCATGTGCCAATTTTGTTGTAGTAGTGGATTCCAACATTATATTCCTTAATTACTTGTCTGCTTGAAATGCTGTAGATAAGCCAGCATTTTATTTTAGTATGTAAGAGTCAACCAGGCAATGTTTTACTGCAGACAGTAAAAATGGAAACTCTTCCATCAAGTAATTGTGTAGTCTGAATAAGTATAAGAAGTGCCCAGTTAGATTTTTGGATATCACCATGCATCTGATATAAAAATGACGTTTCTAATCATGAGTCCCCTGTTTTCTCTTCTTGGATTTTTGCCATTGAATCAGCATTCCTATTTGCAAATGGATGCAAATAGGTATCATATGGATGATACCTTTGGACTTGAAAACTTTGATTGATACATGATATCAGCATTCTCCCAGTCATCTGGATTTAGATGTTTATAGTTACCTTTGATACCTTCCACAGGTGCATAGACAATAATCAGGGCTTAATGATTCACCTTTCATAGTATCAACTTAACCCTCACTCATCACCTGTTTAGCTCAAGTACTTAGAACCGCATACTTCAATTATGATTGTGCTCTGCTGCCAACAGATTAAAATTTCTTAACAAATACTTTTATAACATTTCACTACTCAGAAACTTTCAGTGTGCCCCCTTGCCAACATGAAAAGTCTGAATAAATGTACTATGTTTTCCCTAATGAAATAAAATACATAAGAGTACTTTGAAAACATCTGGAAAAGCCTACAATTTGCAAAGAATTACTGACCTCATAATCACTCTGTCAACTTTATTTTCCATACTTCCTTATAAGAAATTTCTACTTTAAGGTGGATAATTGCTTTATTCCTTATGCAGACTTTGATTATTCTCACCTTTAGTTGTTTCAGTTTAATATTTACTAAACATTTCCTATATGTTAAGTGTATTTATAATAAATGTATTTCCTCTCAATTTAAGTTCTGTTTATTCTTCAAAGTTGACTTAAAGGCTTACCCCCTTTGTAAAACTTTTACTTGATTTCCCTAGCCTACAATAAAATTTCTCTCTCAACCAGAAATAAAGAGCTTACTGTCTCAGTTTCCCTCTTTGTCTGTATTTGAAAATGCATAAAATATGGACAGTTTAATGAATAATTTTAAAGTGAACACTTGTGTAGCCACAATCAAAAACCAAGAAATAGAGCATTACCAGTACCCCAGAAACTCCCTGTGGCCCCCAAGCCTCTCCCTTCCCTATACCCTAGAGGTAATAATTATCCTTTTATAATTACCATATTCTTGCGTTTATTGTTTTATCACCTCTGTATGCATTCCTGAACAATATAGTATAAGCTGTTACCACTCCTAAACAAAATTAACATTTTCAAATTTTATATGAATGAAATGACAAAAAATTTTGACATATTTCCTTCAACACATTTGGTGTTGAGTGTGGCTGAAGTTCATTTTCATTACTGAATAGCATTTAATTTGTCATTTTATTATTAATGAACAGTTGAGTTGCTCCCAGCTAAGGGCTAGGATGGGCTAAAGCTACTAGGACTATTTTATTTTTAAGCAGTTTTATTGAGATGTCACATATCAAGCAGTCCATCCAAAGTGTGTAATCACTGGTTCACAGTATCATCCATAGTTGTACATACATTACCACAATCAATTTTAGAACATTTCCATTACTCCAAAACCAAAGAAACCAAAAAAAAAAAAAAAAAAAAAACTCCAAAACATCCCATACCCCTTATTTCCCATTAGTGTTAACCATTAGCCTTGGGGTGGTACATTATACTGTTAACTATAGTCCATAGTTTGCAATAGGTGCAATTTTCCCATATACCACTCTGTTACTAACTCCTTGTAGTAGCCACATACATTTGTTCTAGTTCATGAAAGATCATTTTTGTATCTGTTCTATTGATAACCGATCTTGTCCACCACAGGGCTAGTGACTGTGTTATAGAATCATGTTTTATCCTGTAGTTTCCTTCTAGCGACATACTTGAGTCTAAACTTCTCCTTTCAACCACACCACACATATAATTCAGCTTGCTTAATTACACTCACCACATTGTGCTACAGTCACCTCTATCCATTTCCAAACATTTAAATTCCACCTAGTTAAAAATTCTGTACGTATTAAGCATCTGCTCCCTGTTCTCTACCCTCATTCTATTTCCTGGTAAACCTATTAGATTTTAACTATGAGTTTACTTATTATTATTAGCTCATATAGTGAGATCAAATATTTGTCCTTTTGGGTCTGACTTATTTCACTCAACATAATGCCCTTAAGTTTCATCCATGCTGTCACATATTTCATGAATTCATTCCTTCTTACTGCTGAATAATATTCCATCATATATATATATACACACACACACACCACATTTTATTTATCCATTCATTGATTGATGAACACTTGGGTTGTTCGACAATCCCATCTTTCAGCAATTGTGTGTAGTACCACTATAAACATTGGTGTGCAAATGTCTGTTTGTATCCCTGCTTTCAGTTCCTCTGAGTTTATACCTAGTAACGGAATTGCCAGATCATATGACAGTTCTGTATTCAGCTTAGGACCATTCTTAGGTGTATGTCTTTCTGGGTTATTTACCTAGTAGAATTGCTGAGTCACAGGATATATATTTCTTCAATTTTGTTGGATAAACCCAGTTTTCCAAAAGGTTGGCCCAGGTTTTAATTTGCTTTCCCTGTTTCCTGATGAAGGTGCATCACTTTTCATATGTTCATTAGCCATTTGTAGTTCTTTTTTTGATTTCCCTTCTGTCTATTCTCTATGTATGGAGCTTTTATTTTAAGTGTATTAATAACTTTTTACTTTTTTGAAGACACTAACCTTTTATCAGCACCAACCTGACCAGTGCTGTAGAAGATTGCTCCAAATCCTGTTGGACAAAAAGAAATTTTGGTCTCCACACCCATGTCAACTTTTATTAAAAAGATCTTTATTAACAAGCAAAGTTTTTGTCCTGTCAACATTAAAAAAACAGTAGGAAAAGGTATCAATCGACAAGTTTTTGAGTGTCTGCTCTGTACCAAGCACCTATTTTAAATCTTGGGAACAAAACAGATAAATCTGTCTGTCCAAGAATCTTATATTTTATTTAGTATTAAGAGCTGCATTTATCCAGTCCTGTCTTATGCCATGGCAACGCTGAACAATCATTGATGAGAATAAAATAAAAAATATTGGAGCAGTCACTAGTCAACAAGCAGGCTATCTCTGGCATCAAACAGACTTGTTTCACTTCTGATTCCAGAAATGTGTGACTTTGTGGAATTACCTGTCTGAAATTTGATTTTCTCAATCTTCAAAATAGAATTAATAACCTATAATGGTATGGTGATTCACTGAGCCATTATATATGTAAAATGCATAGCTCATCACTTAGGTACATTTCCTTCATCATGAACAATGGTGAAATCTAAAAACATCTGATCACTCAGTATTTATGATAGTGATGGGTTTCAGGTAGAGGAAAGAAACAGGAATGGTTCTCAATGTGTGCCTCTATAAATATGTAGATGCTGTTAGCCATCTTCCATTGTAGGTCTTTTAGGGTGTGGTATGGGGAAAATCATACATGGAACAGGAAAGTGATGTAAGAGGCATACCAAAGTATTTGGAGTCCCCTGAAGTGTGGGAGCAAAATTAAAGCCTAAGGAAAACCAGCACGCCACATCTTCTACTTCCATTAAACATCTAGTGGAAATTTCTGGTTTTGTTTTTTTACTCAGCTTTTCTTTTTATGTAATTATGAGAGTATTATTTTCTAAGTCTTTATATCCCTTACTGCCCCTCTTCATTTTGATTTGATTATTGTTCCTCTAGGACTATCAAATTGAAGATATTTTATTTTACTATGACCAGCATTGAAACTAAATATTTGTGTGAACAGTAAAACTGAATATCTGTGTTCAAGGTAATGTCATTACTGATGTATTGTTTTGTACTGTTTTATTAAAGCTTATAGATTTTCAATGGAAATTGGGTATGGCTGTGAGCTCCGACAGTTGCAGATCTCTTAAATATCCTTATGTTGCAGTGATGCTAAAAGTGGCAGATCATTCAGGCCAAATAAAGAACAAGTCCTTTGAAATGACAGTTCCACAGTTTCAGGTTTGTGATTTAACTTGTTCAATTTTAGTTCATCTTTCTGTAATTGCTGCTTGAGAAATTTATGAAAATCTTTCTTAAAGGAGTTTTAATTGTTTTTATTTACAAGTTGATGTGCTTTACCTTTACTAGTACAGATACAAATATTTGAATTTGATTTCCATGGGAATTTTTTTTTCTTTTTTTGGGGGGGGGGTGGGGGTGCGTGGTCCGGGAATCGAACCCGGGTTTCCCACATGAAAGGCGGGCATTCTAGCCACTGAACTACCCATGCACCTCCTCCATGGGAATTTGAACATGCTGAATTTTTGTAATGTGGTATTTGGTCGGTTTCATAGCACTCTTTGTGAGTATATTTGGTAAGTTAATACCTTCTCTGGAAAAACATTTACTTTGCATTTAACTATTTTGTTCTTACTCATTTGAGTCTTAATATTCAAGAATGTTAAACTAAATTAATCTTGTCTTTCAATAGTGTTGACACTGAATTTTCTGACTAATGTTTATAAAATGCAGATGGGAGCACCAGTGCTAGATGACTGATTTTATGAGTTAGAGATTTGAGCAACTCACTAGCTTATAATTAGAGTAATGTTACCATTCCACCTTTTTTTCTGTAACCAGAGAACCAAAAAACACTGGGTAAGCAATAAATTATATTTTCTTTTGAATACACATACAGGGAAATATTGTCATTGACTAATTTAACTGTCCTGTAGAATTTTGGTTTTGTTTGTTTGCTTTAATCCATTAGTAAGTGGACATAGGTATTCCCACAGTAGTTACAGTAAGTCAGGTATTCTAAGGTGACCATAGTGATACAAAGGGAATTCTCTATAAAGCTTACTAGAAATATAGTGATCCTAGGCTTTCTTTTTAAGAAAAGCCTCTTATAAAATATTCTGTTTTTGATTTCTTCTTTCATGAAATATATTTTAAAGGATTTCTCTCCTTTTATTTTCTTTCTTTTAAAACAGATATCCTTGCTTTAGAAGCAAGAATAATGGTCAAATATCTAACATTATTAATGCCAGTTATTGATTTGTAAAGAATTGGGCCTTGGTTAAAAGGAAATAAATGTAGTATATTGTGATGTAGCCTTCAACTCTGAAGATAAGGATCAAATCAACTTCAAAAAAGAATATAATTTCAACACTTTTTATAATTTATAATACTGACCTAATTTTTATTTTCTATGCAGAATTCATGATCTCTTGATTCTACCTCTGGAAAATTTTTTGTATATCTTTATTGGTTGCTGCAATTTGACAATCAGGTTATACTTTTAAAGAAATAGTTTAAAGAAGAAGTACCCTGCTTCATTCCATAATGAATTTAGATTTAGGTGACAATAAAATCCATATACTTAGTAGCAAAATAGAAAATTAAGACCAAATAAGAAGGAAAATACAAATATGCAAATTATAGAGTGGCTATCCTTATTGCCAAGGTTGTTTCAAACTTGCTTCTACTTCCTACTAGAAACTGGTTCCTACTTCCTGGCATATAAAGGAGAAAAAAGGAAAACAGAAATGGTGTGTGTGATTCCATCTTTTTTTTTAAAATAGTGATTTGTACGGAAGAGCTGTCATATCAGTTCAAATTTTTATATGAAAGAGAAATAAGCTTTTACCATTTAAGCCACTGTCAGTATTGGGTTTCATTGTAACTGAACCCATATCTTAAATAAAATAGCAGCTGCCACCCTGATTTTGCAATCTTTTACTAGTTTAAAGTGGCTTGAAGCTAGGGAACCAACTTGACATTTCTTTTCAGTTATCTAGACAGTGCTGGGTATTTAATAAATCATTCTGGTGATTTTTTTTTTTTTTGGCATGGGCAGGCTCTAGGAATCAAACCCGGGTCTCTGACATGGCAGGCGAGATTTCTGCTACTGAGCCACCTGTTGCACCACCCTCTGGTGTGATCTTTTTTTTTTTTTTTTTATGACAGGCGAGAATTATGCCTGCTGAGCCGCTGTGGCCTGCCCTCTGGTGTGATCTTAAGAGAATTCTCTCCTATGTTGTTTTGAAAATGTCTTCATGTGCTAATTACCCAACTCTACAATAGTATTTTTGCATGCAGCACCAATTTGCACCTGTTTGCTTTTTATAGCAAGCTTCAATAATAGTTGAAGATGTAGCATTAAAATGCAAAGTTAATGTATTTTATAGCTTTTGATGATCAGCTTAATGAAAATAACTACTGAAATATTCTCTAAAAGCAAAATTAATATTATTTTCCCCTGTCTCTCCAGAATTTCTACAGACAGTTCAAGGAAATCGCGGCAATTATTGAAACTGTGTGAAAACTGATCGCTTTGTTGATAAATTGCTCTAATCATTCTAAAATCATGGACTTTCCTTTTTGCAACAAAACTGCTTAAGGATTAAATGATATTTAGTGAATGAAATTTTCACTTTTGTTTTTCCATTTAAAAAAAATAATAAAAAATCAGACAAACAGAAATTAGTGGTGATTAACATACCATTTGTGAATATGCTAAAAACCACTGACTTGAATACTTTGAAAGGGTGAATTTTATGGTATGTGAATTTTATTTTAACAAAAAACAGACAACTGAATGATTGATATTGAAGGGAACACAAGTATATATAATAGACCAATAGTTTGAAAACTTACTGATAATAGAACCCATTTTACAAACAAAATTGTAAATAAAGTCCAATACATAAAGTTTATATAAGTGAAAAAAGTAGTATTTGATTTGGATAGCTTTACTTTACAAATTCAATTTTATAATATTCATTTATTTTAAAGGCAGTCACAAAGAGTGAAGCTGTTTTCTTAGACATTCGGAATCAAATTATGATTGACTTTATATTACCCTAATATTCAAGTTATTAATATTTGTAGAAAGTTCAAATATATGCACAGAGATGGCAAGATAAATTTTATTCCAAGTTCCATATACAACTGGTTTATTCTGGTAACACAGGTTATTGTGTTAGTTGATCTCCACTGCATTTAAATTTATAAACCAGTTGTTAAAATATTTTATAAAGCCTCAGCAGTCAACACTGTATGACTTGACTTAGTAATAAATAAACAGATCCCTGGGATAGAATAGGTGACCTAGAAGTAGGTTGAGATATTTAGGACAAGGATGGTATTTCAGATGAGTGGGGAATGGGTAATTTTTAATAAATTATGTGAGTAATCAAAATATGTGCAAAAGTAAATTCCAGATGGATTAGTGACTTAAACATAAAAAATAAAAATGTTAGAAGTTTTAAAAGGATATTTATGTAACCTAAGGCTTGGAAAGACCTTTTATACCCAGGCAGCAATCCCATAAGCTATAATATAAAATCCAAATGTGTTGAAAAATATAAGTTAAGAAAAATTATATGTGGAGAAAAAATTAGCTATAAATAAAGACAAGTACAAGATTGGTGTATAAGTCAGTTCTAGGTAGGGAAACCAAATTGCTTTAGATATTTCAAGTAAGAAGGAATTTTATATAAAGAATTAGATACTGAACTGTCAGACTAAGAGAACAAGAGTCAGGAAAAAAAAAATCATTGCTGTCTTTCAGAAAATCCAGTGGTGCAGGAATTTCAGGGAAAGCCACTGCCAATAATCTCTGCTGCTTGTAGCATAAAGCAGGACATCACTTGGAAGCTACTGCACACCCATGACTACCATCTCCTCATGCACTGTCAAGCAAGTGACTGGAAATAAAGGCTTCTTGCTTTCTTCACCCTTCCTAATCTTACACATGAGCCTCTGATGGAAGCTAAATCAGGACATTAATGACACAAGAATTTGGTAAATTGAGTTCCAGGATTTTAGTGCCTAATGAAGGGAGATAAGAGCAGCAAAGGTGCTGAGTTTCAACAAACAAGAGCTGACAATTGGGGATAAAAATTTGCTTTGCATAACCTAAAGTGTTAATGTTTATAAAATAGGAAGAAATTTTGTAATTAATAAAAGAAACAGATGCAATGCAAGAGTTGTGAATGCTAGAATTCCAGAAACACAAATCTAAAAGACCAGTAAATAAGAAAACATTGTCAACCTCACAAGGAGTCAAGACATGCAATTAATGTAAAAAAATAAAATAAAATTATACCTGTAAGATTGACAAAAATTTAAGTTATAGCACTTGCTGATAATAGAACCCATTTTATAAACAAAATCTTATAAACAAAATAAAAAGTAAAATTTAAAAATTTAAGTTTTTAACACTGATAGAAAAGCATATTCTCATAATACTGGTGGAAATAGGAGTTACTTGGCCTTTCTGCAAAGCAAATTCATATAATTTTTCTGAGACATTTCAGTCCAGGAACATATCTTTAGATATAAAGGCACTAATATTTAAAAATATTTTAAAACTTGCTCAAAGCTCATCCATTTCCTCTGGGCACACAGGAAGACTTACATTTTTCCAGTCTCCCTGAAGTTAAGTTGGGACCACAAAATGGTTTGTAGCCAATGGAATATGGACAGAAGTGACCTAAGCCACATTTGATCCTGGTCATAAATTATTCTATGTCATTCTTCAACCCTTTCTCCCAACCTAGCTAATGGAAATGAAGGACTCTAGCATAGCAGAACTTTAGGATGGATCCCTGAATCACTACTGGAGGCAAACTCCGTGCAAGAGCCTGTCTTGCATCAGACAGTGATGTGAGCTAGAATTAAACTTTTATTTTTGGTAATCTATTGAGAATTTTGAATTGTTACACCAGCAAAGTGAGCATAAATCTGATTAATATGATATATATATAGTAGCATGTGTAGTAGCAACAAACAAAAGTAGGGAAATAGCAAATCCTTGTCAATAAGGAAATGGTTGAATAAATTTGACATATCTGTACTAGGGGATATTATGTAGCTGCTAAAATTTGCATTTGAGGTATTTCCAATACATTATTGCTGTGTTTTATAAAGCGGTATAAAATGTATTCATATACTAATTAAGAAAAGTATGAAAGCACGTGCATACCTGGTTGTAAGGGTATCTGGAGAGAAAGAGCAGTTAAAAAAATTTGTGGATGCATATATGTATTGCATATATGCTTTTTAAAATACTTGTTTTTGAGTATGCTTTTGAAAAGTTTGTATTTCTATTATGCTATAATGTTTTCTTATTTATTTCAATTTAACAACTATATAGTATTTATGAAACAGGATTATTTGTGAAGTACCTCTCCAAAGTGGGATAAACAAACCTGCAATACACGCCAAACTTAGCAAAGCTGGGTTAAAGAAATTGTGATCCCAGTCTGGGTCTATCATTTTAGTTTGCACCAGTGCAGAAAACTTCATTTCTACCTCTTACCTTTATTTCCTTTTCTTACCTTCCATATTGGAATATATGTCCTCTTCACACCCTGTCAGCATTTCTGCAGGTCTCATGTGAATTTACTTTCTTCCTTTGTCTTCCATTAGACGTCACTGCACTAAGGAGCCTACGTCCACTGCCTGCTGCTGCCCACCTCTGTACTCAGGCTCCCACCAACTTGATGAGTTAGCTGCCTGGTCATTTGTACTTAACAACTGTCCATAGTTATACTCTTTGGATCCTGGCACAATGAAAGGCAGAACAAAGTCCTCTTTTTCTATCCCTTTCTCTATCCTGTGAGGTACCAAGCAAATTGTACTCCCAGAAGTCAGAGTAGAAACTCCCCCATCTGTGTTAAACAGCATACTTGTTTTCTTAAACTGTTCAGAGTCCCTCCATCTCTCACCCAGCTTCCACTCCAACCCATTCCAACCCCCACCCCACCCACTGCAGATTAGCTTTTCTGGATTTAAAGGTATATGCAAAAAGGCCAATTCATTTGCCCATTTTTTAATTGGATGTTGTATCTTTTTCTTGTGTCTGTATATATTCTGGATTTTAAACCCTTATCATGTATATGGTCTCCAAATATTTTCTCCCATTCTGTAGGCTGTCTTTTCACTTTGTTCATACCTTTGGTGCACAAAGTTTTTAATTTTGATAAAGTGCAATTTATCTATTTCTTCTTTTGCTGCTTGTGATTTTGATGTAAAGTCTAATGATCCATTGACTAAAGTCCTGAAGATGTTCCTCTAAGTTTTCTTCTAGAAGTTTTATAGTTCTGGTTCTTAAATTTAGGTCTTTGATCCATTTTGAGTTAGTTTTTGTATATACTATGTGGTAGGGGTACATTTTCATCATTTTGCATGTGGATATCTAATTTTCCCAGCACTATTTGTTGAAGTGAATATCCTATTCACATTAAGTGAACTTGACTCCTTTATAAAAATAAATTGGAAAAAGAGAAAGAAGAGTATAACAGAGAAGATAGAATTTGACAAATGAGTATGACTGCTGAAGAAATATTGATATTTCTTTTAGTCTCCAGGGTCTTGGAGCAGCTAGAAGGAAAAACGAAAAATCATGAAACTGTAACCTATAGCGAACTTTAAAGTCTATTCTGTGACTATGTGTTAAAATGTACTTGGAAATTTATTGCTTTTTTTCTGTATATGTTATATTTCACAATAAAAAAATCATTTAAAAATCAATTGGCCATAAATAACATCTTGATATTTAGTCTTCCAAAACATGAACACAAAATGTCTTCCAATTTGTTTAGTTATTTAATTCCTTTCAACAATATTTTATAGTTTTCCATGCACAAGTCATTTACATTGTTGGTTAAATTTATTCCTAGATTCTTTTTGTTGCTATTGTAAATGGAATGCTTTTCTTGATTTGCTTTTTAAATTATTACTGGTGTATCGAATCACCACTGATTTTTGCATGTTGGTCTTGTACCCTGCCACATTATTTGATTTGTTTATTAACTCTAGTAGTTTTGCTGTGAATGCCTCAGGATTTTCTTTATGTAGTGTCATGTCATTTGCAAATAGGGAACGTCTTACTTTTCCTTTCCAATTTGAATGACTTTAATTTCTTTTCTTTGCCTAATTGCTCTGACTAGAACTTCCAGTCCAATGTTGAATAGCAGTGTTGAATGTAGACATCCTTGTCTTGTTCTTAGCGAAAATGTTTTAGTCTTTCCCCATTGAGTATGATGTTAGTTGGTATGTATATGTGTGTATATGTACACATACCCTTTATTATGTTGAGGAAGTTTCCTTCTGTTCTCAGTTTTCGATTGTTTTTATTAAGAAAGGGTACGGGATTTTGTGAAGTGTCTTTTTTGCATCAATTGAGATGCTCATGTGGGGGTTTTCCCTTCATTTTATTAATGAGCTGTATTATATAATTGATTTTTCTTATGTTGAACAATTTTGCTTTCTGGGATAAATCCCATTTAATCTTTGTGTATAATTCTTTTTCTTTTCTTTTCTTTTTTTTTGCATGGGCAGGCACTGGGAATTGAATCCAGGTCTCCAGCATGGCAGGCGAGAACTCTGCCACTGCCTCTACCACTGGCCACCATGACCTGCGTGCATTGTCTATAATTCTTTCAGTATGCTATTAGATACAGTTTGCTAGTATTTTGTTGAGGAATTTTGCATATATTTTCAAAAGTTATATTCGTCCTGATTTTCTTTTCTTGTGATATCTTTATCTGGCTTTGGTTGATAAAATTAAGAGTTGGGAAGTGTGTCCTTCAATTTTTTTGAAGAGACTGAGCAGTTCTTCTAATATTTCTTTGAATGTTTGGCATAATATACCAATGAAGTCATCCAACTTTGATTTTTCCTTCTTGGAAGCTTTTTGATTACTGCTTCCATCTTTTTACTTGTTATTGGTCTGCTGAGTCTTCTATTTCTTTTTGATTGAGTTTAGGTCATTTGTTTCTAGGAATTTTTTCACTTCATTTAGGTTATCTAAATTGTTGGCACACAGTGTTCATAGTATCCTCTTATAATCCTTTTTATTTCTGTGAGGAGGTAGTAATGTTCCCTCTTTAATTTTTGGTTTTAATTATTTGTGTCTTCTCTGTTTTTTGCTCTGTCAAGTCTAGCTAAAGTTTTATCAATTTTATTGGTGTTTTCAAAGAACCAACTTTTGGTTTCTGTTTTAGTTTATTTGACTGCTAAGCAAATACTATATAATAAGTTGGCTAAACAATGGGAACTTAGTGGCTAACAGTTTTGAGGCGAGGAAAGTCCAAATCAAGTCCATTATCAAGAAATGCTTTCTCCCCAAGGACTGTTGCATTCTAGGTCTGGCTGCTGGTGATCCTTGGTCCTGTTCCTCTATCACATAGCAATGCACAAGGCAACCACTCCTTGTCTTTCCCTTCTCTTTCAGGTTTCATTGATGTTCAGTTTCTTGTTTCCAGTGGCTTTCTCTCCATCTGTCTTAATTTCATTCTGCTTATTAAGGACTCCAGGAATAGAATTATGACCCATCCTGATTGAGGGGGGCCACACTTAACTGAAGTAATCTCCTAACAGGTCCTTCTTACAATGAGTTCACACTCACAGGAATGCGTTAAGTTTAAGAACATATTTTTCTGTGGTTCATAACTCCAAACAACCAGTTTCCTTGATTCTATCATTTTTTAATTGTGAAAAATAACTCATGTATGAAATAGCAATAAACTTCAAAGCAAAACTGCAACAACTGGTTATAGAACAAATTTCAGAGTTTGGTATCAGCTAAATTCCACAATTCTAGGTTTTTCCTTCTAGCTGCTCCAAGATACTGGAGACTAAAAGAAATATCAATATAATGATTCAGCAGTCATACTCATTTGTTAAACCCTATCTTTTCTGTTATAACTCCACCTTCTCCTTTGATCTTTCTCCCAATCTTTAGAGGTTCTATTGTTTTTTATTCTCTATTTAATTTCTCTCTGCTCTAATATTTTATTTCCTTCCTTCTGTACACTTTGGGTTTAGTTTGTTATTCTTTTTCTGATTACTCCAGAACTGAGGTTAGGTCACTGATTTGAGATCTTTCTTCTTTTTAGAGGTATGTGTTTAGAGCTATAAATTGCCCTCTCAGCTCTGCTGCACTTTGCTGCATCCTATAAAATTTTTAAAATGTGTTCTATTGTGAAATATTTATACAAAAATTTATATAATTCAATGTACACTGTAATAAGTAGTTATAGAATAGATTTCAGAGTTTGGTATGGGTTAAATTCCACAATTTTAGGTGTTTCCTAGCTGCTCGAAGACACTGGAGGCTGAAAGAATTAGCAGTATAATGATTCAGCAGTCATACTCATTTATTAAATCCTATCTTCTCAGTTATGACTCCTCCTCCTTTGATCCTTCTCCCAATCTTTAAGGGTATTTAGGGTATGCTGATTCTAAATTTTTCATGTTGGAAAGAGGTGTCAATAATATGGGATAAGGGAATGGAACTAGTTAATGTTCTTGGAGAGGCTGGTCCCTCTGGATTTCAGGACTTATCTGGCCTAGGAACCCATTTGGAGGCTGTAAGTTTCTGGAAAGTAATCCTAGTGTGTGAAACTTCTGTAGAATCTCAGATAACACCCTATGTATTCTTTAGGGTTGATGGGAATGGTTTTGGTTGGGGTTTGACAAACCCTGGTAATTAGCAATATCTAGCTGAAGCTAGCTCAAGAGTAACCTCTTTAATAGCCTCTCGATTCTATTTGAACTTTCTTAGCCACTGATACCGAATTTTCTTAGATTTCTTTCCCCCCTTTTGGTCAGGAAGGCATTGTCAATCCCGTGGTGCCAGGGCCAGACTTATTCCTGGAGTCATGTCCCATGTTACCAGGGGGATTTTCATCCTTGGATCTCATATCTCATGTATGGGGAATGGTAATTATTTTACTTGCAAAGTTGGGCTTAGAGAAAGGCCACATCTGAGTAAGAAAAGAGGTTTTCTAGAAGTAACTCTTAGGCATAAATATAGGTAGATTTAGGTTCTCTGCTACAGAAATAAGCTTCACAAGTGCAAGCTTCAAGATCAAGGACTTGGCCAATTGACTTGGGAGTCCCTAATATTTGAGACAGTATCAGGGGTTTCCCCAGTGGAAAAGCTTAATAGTTCCTTATTTATTCTCTCATCCTTCAAGGGACTTTATCAATAGTTTTTAATTGGCTGCTCAGCATACTCTGGGATGTATCTGGGTATTACGTTAAGCTATACAGAATTATAAGCCCTCCTCCCATTATGGGCTTCATGTGTTTGAGTTGTTTAAATAAGCTATCCAAACATGCTGAATTAAATTATGTGTTATAGAGAATATAGGTTTTGGAAAACATAAACCTCTTTCTTTTGTCTCATTCAGTAGGTGAAGTTCTAAAATACAGACAATATCATTCTTACCTCTGTATTCTGATTTACTTTAGTTCAACCTCATTGGCTTTGTTCTGATCTCTAATTGAAACCTGATCTCTTTTTCCATTTCTTAACAGTTGTTGTATGTAACAATGCTAAATTTCAGCGCTGCAGAACTCCAACTCTGTGTCTTAAGTGTCATGCAGGTAGCCAAAGTTCCAGGGAGATTCCAGGTTATACATATATAATACAGCATCTCAGAATCTAGAAATAACATTTCAGCTCTGGACTAAATGTGACTGTCATAAGAGCTTACAAAATAGGCCCTAATTTTCTTATAAATATTTTCTACAACAGAACATACAGTGTCAGTTCTTTTGATTTGGCTTATTTTGCACCACATAATGTCCCTAACATTCATTTACCTCACTGGATGTGTCATGACTTTGTTTCTTTCTGTAGCTTCACAATATTCTATCATATGTATACCCCACAGTTCACCATTCTCATTCTCAGCCACATCCTTCTGCTGGGCATGATATATGATGTCCACTGTCAACAATCCATGTCTTACATTGTTCTCACTTAGTTGTGCAATCATCAACACTCTCAATTTTAGACAACTTTCATTGCTGCAAAGAAAAAAGTAATTCATAACTGTCACCAAACAGAAAATTCATACTTCCTCTTAACTCTTGTCCCCCTTCCCAATTATTTGCCCCTTGTATTGCTATGGTTCTGTTGATGTCTTCCTGCTAAATATACACCATATGATGCAATAATAGTTTTTCCCCCTAGGCCCCACTATTATTTACTCTTTGTACAAGATTTAAACCTTTGGAGTAGTCCATGCAAGAACTTATTTATATTTGTAGTGTTAATCAGTGGGATATATGGCTCTGTACAACCCCTTTCATTAATGTTCACCTTCAACTTGCATCCTATAAGTTTTTGTATGTTGTGTTTTTGTTTTCATTCATCTGTAGATATTTCCCAATTTCACTTATGATTTCCTCTTTGACCCAATGGTTATTCAAGTGTGTATTGTTTAATTTCCACATATTTAGAATTTTCCAGTTCTCCTTCTGTTATTGATTTCTAGGTTCATTACATTGTGATTGGAGAAGATACGTTGTATGATTTCAGTGTTTTAAAATTTACTGGGACTTGTTTTGTGATCCAACATATAGTGTGTCCTAGAGAGTGATTCACGTGCACTTGAGAAGAATGTATTCTGCTGTTGTGGTGTGTAGTGTTCTATATATGCCTATTAGGTCTGGCTGGTTTATTGTATGGTTCATGTCTCCTATCTACTTAGTGATCCTATGTCAATATGTTTTATCCGTTCTTGAGAGTAGTGAATTGAAGTCTCCTACATTAACATAGAACTGTCTATTTCTCCCTTCAAACTGACCAATATTTGCTTCATATATTTTGGGTTGTGCTGTTATGTGCATATATATTTATAATTGTTATATCTCCTTGTTGAATTGGCCTTTTTGTCAGTATATCATAGTCTTCATAAAAGTTTTTTACTTAAAGTCTAATTTACCTGATGTCAGTATAGCTACACTAGCTCTATTTTTGGTACTTTTTTGCATGGAATACTTTTCCCCATCCTTTCCCTTTCAATCTGATTATGTCTTTGAATTTAAGGTAAACACCATATAATTGGGTCATTCTTTTTTTGTTTTTTCCATTTTGTAAATCTCTGCCTTTTGGCTGGAGAGTTTAATCCACTTACATTTATAGTCACTACTTAAAATACTGAACTCTTTTCTGTCATTTCACTATTTGGTTTTTGTAAGTCTTATCCTTTTTTGGGCCCCTCAATTCTTCCATTACTGCCTACTTTTGTATTTATTTGATTGTTTGTAGTGAACCATTTTAAGTTCCTTCTCTTTTCCTTCAAGGTATATCTTTCAGGTATTTTTCTTTATGGTTACCATGGGGCTTAAATTTAACACCCCAAATCTATAACAATCTCTCAATTAATGCCAATTTAACTTCAATAGTATACAAAAACTATGTTCCTATAACCCTTCACCCTCCCAGCTTTATGTTGTTCTCATTGCAGATTTTATTTATTTGTACATCATGTGTCCAAACCCATTAATTATTACTTTTATTTAAAACTTTTTATTTTGAAACACTTTCAAAACTTACATGACATTACAAAAATAATACAAACTGCATACTAAGAACTCCAACATATTCCTTTCCCCCCAGATACCCAGATCCAGAAATTTTAACCTTTTGCCACACTTGTCATATCATTATATATATCTGTTTGTCTGTCAGTCTCTCTGTCCATCTCTATCTATCTATTCATCAACCCATTTTTTGAACACTTGAGTGTAGATTGTATACACCATGCTCCTTGAACCCTTAATATTGCCATGAACATTTCCAGACATCAAGGATATTCACTTATGGGACCACTCAATGGGTAGTTATCAAGTTCAGGAAATTTAACATTTATATAAAGCTATATTCTGTATCCAGTTTTTACATATGTTCTAATAATTTCCTTTTGAGCCTTTTCTCTTCTCTTGTTAGATCCTGTCCAGGATCATGCAATGCACTTAATGTTCTTTGTTTCTTTGGTTGCCCTTTCTTTTCTTTAAATTGTGATAACATATATACAACATAAATTCTACCATTTCATGTATTCCCAAGCATACCATACGGTAGAATTATAAATACATTCCCGATGTTTCAGTATTCTCACGACCTTCCATTTTCCTCTCCCCAAACAGAAACCTAATGACCATTATTCATTAGCCTCCCATTTCCCTTGCTCTCACCACTACCATCTGTCTTTTTGAGCTTTAATATTCTCTGGTATTTCCTTCGTAATTATCATGGTGCTTAAATTAAAACTCCTAAATCTATAACAATTATGTTTGGTTTAATACCAACTTAACTTCAATCATATACATAAATTATGTTCCTATATCTCTCCGACCCCCACCAAATGCAGTTCTTATCATAAATTGCAAGTTTATACATTATGAACCCTAAACCTCTGAAATACCATTATATATTATGCATTTACATGTTTAGAATCTATAAGAAGTAAAAAGAGTAGCAGTGTACAAATACAACACAATAGCCTGGCATTTATAGTTTCCCATGTAGTTACCTTTACCTGAGCTCTTTATTTCTGTATGCCACTTTGATCTACTGTCCATAGCATCTAATTAGGAGAAAAACAAAGCAAATTGAGGGACATACTACAAAACACCGGACTGGCATGCCTCAAATTGTGAAAATCTTGCAGAGCAAGAAAGACTAAGGAGACTAAGGAGACGTGACAACTAAATGCAATGTGATACCCTGGATTAGATCCTGGAACACATAAAGGGCATTATTGAAAAAGACTGGTGAAATCAATAAAGTATGATATTTAGTTGAAAGTAATGTAAAAATATATGTATTTTTTGAGTTTTGACAAATGTACTATAAGATACCAACAGTAGGAAAACTGGGTGAATGGTATATGGAAACTTTCTGTATCTTTGCAACTTTTCTGTATACTATTATTCCAAAGTAATTTGTTTAAATAAAGTTTTTCGGGTGATGAAAATGTTTCAGAATTGTTTTTTTTTTTGTGGAGATTGCACAACTTGGTAAACTTACTAAAAGATCATTGACTTGTACACTTGAAATGGGTGAATTACAGGATGATTAAAATATACCATAATAAATTTGGATGAAAATATTTTAAAAACTTAAGAAAGAAAAACTGTCTTTTCTAATAAGATTAATCTGTGCATAGGTATTGGCCCAGTCATCCAGAAGCAACATACTTTATATATAATTAATCTCCCATTAAATATATTTTGAAGTATTTTTTCCCATTCTGTAAGTTGTCTTTTTATTTTCTTGATGAAGTCTTTTGACGAACAAGTTTTTAATTTTGATGAGATCATATTTATCTATTTTCTTTTGTTGCTCATGCTTTTAAATTCCCAGCACCCAACGTAGACTTTTCTTTTTTATCAATTCACATTGCATAAGAAAATAATGCAGCATTTTACCCTTCCTGAAAATAATTCTAAAGTAGAACTGAACTTACTAGTGATTTTGTTTTTCTAAATTATCCTGATTTAGCATGCAAAATTTAATCCAGTTAGAGCCCAATAATTAAATTAAAAGGAATACTCTTCTTAAATTCCAAAGAACAAGACTCTGGCACATTAAAAGAAAAAATTCATTTCAGTAACATATGAACAACCTAAAATTTCCCCCCTTTAACCACATCAAAATATATAATTCAGTGGTGTTAATTACTATGTTCAACCAACCCCATCATCCATTACCACAACTTTTTCATCACTGCCAGCAGAATTTCTATATCAATTAAGTTTTAACTCCCTGTTTCTGACACTATAAATTTGCTTATTCTAATTATTTCATATAAGTGAGATCATACAATATTTGTCCTTTTGTGCCTGGCTTATTTCACTCAACATGATGTCTTCAAAGTTAATCCATGTTGTCACATGTATCAGACCTCATATCTTTTCAAAGCTGCATAATATTCCATCATATGAATATACCACAGTTTGCTTATCCATTCATTGGTTGACTTACAGTGGGTTTACTCCCATTTTTTTGCAATTATGAATAATGCCACTATGAACATCAGTGTGAAAATATCTGTTTGAGTCCCACCTTTCTTTTAAGTGTGGGATCGCTGGGTCATACAGTCATTCTATAGCTTAACTTTCTGAGGAACTGCCAAACTTTTCTACAACAGCTGCACCATTTTACATTACTACCAACAATGAATGAGTGTTCCTCTTTTTTGACATCCTCTTCAACACTTGTTATTTTTCATTTTCTTAATAGTAGTGATTCTAGTGTGTGTAAAGCGGCAGCTCATTGTGAGTTTGATTTGCACTTCTCTAATAGCTAATGAAGTTGAACATCTTTTCATGGACTTTTTAGAACTTTGTATATCTTCTTTGGAGAAATGTTTATTTAAGTCTTTTGACCATTTTTTGATTTGGTTGTTTGTCTTTTTGTTAATGAGTTGTATGAGTTTCTTTTTACATTTTGGAATTTAAACTCTTAATATGTGGTTTTTAAATATTTTCTCCCATTCTGTATGTTGTCTTTTTATTTTCTTGATGAAGTCTTTTGACGAACAAGTTTTTAATTTTGATGAGATCATATTTATCTATTTTCTTTTGTTGCTCATGCTTTTAATGTTAGATCTAAGAAAACATTGTCTAACACAAGGGTCCCAAAGATGCTTCCCTAAGTATTCTTCTAGGAGTTTTATAGTCTAGGTTCATATATTTAGGTCTTTGATCCATTTTGAGTTAATTATTGTATATGGTATGTGTGCCAGTTTGAAACTATTGTGTGCTCCAGAAAAGCCATGTTTTAATCCTGATCCAATTGTGTGGGCTCAAGCTGTTTCTTTTAATCCTGATTTAATAGTGTAGCATGGAAGCTTTCTATTAGATTAGCTCCACAGAGATGTGTCGTGCCCAATTGTGAGTGTGACCTTTTGATTAGATGGAGATATAACTCTACCCATTCCACGTGGTCTTGATTAGTGTACTAAAGTCTTTAAAAGGGGAGACATTTTGGAGAAACCCAGAAATCGCAGAAGCTTCAGAGCTGACACAGATGCTGACACTTGGAGAACAGAGACATGGATGTTTGGAGATGCTTGGAGTTCAGCACATTTCGCTATGAGATATTAGGCAAGCCAGAACCTGAAGAGAGCCCAGAGAAGCCAAGAAATGAAATCTAGCCCTGGAGAAGCAAAGTGAGGAACTCCCACAGGAACAGAGGCTGAAAGCAATGGAGCCCAGGAGCAAGAGACCAGCAGATGACAGCCATGTGACTATCCAGCTGACAGAAGTGTTCCTAACTCATCAGCCTTCCTTGAATTAAGGTGTCTTTCCCTTGATGACTTAGTTTGGACATTTTCATAGGCCTAGAACTGTAAACTTGTAACTTATTCAATTCTGTTCTTTTTCTTGGTTTATTATCGCATTCTGGCAGCTTGCAAAGCAATACAGTGTGGGATAGAGGTCCTCTTTCTGTTGCAGATGTTAAAGATATTATTCTTTCCCCATTGAGGGGACTCGGCACCCTTGTCAAAAATAAATTGGCCATAGAAGTGAGAGTCTATTTCTGCATCTGTATCTGCTCATTAAGGAGTGGCGTCCTTCATGCATGGCAGGAGTGTACATAGACCATTTCTGTATTAGTTTCCTAACTGCTTAAATGAATACCACAGACCTACCATACAACAGGTTGCCCTAACAGAATAAATTTATTGGCTCACAATTTCAGATGATAGAAGGCTTGCTTCGTCCTAGGGTCAGTATCTTGTGGGTGACTGGCAATCTTTGGGGTTACCTGGCTTTTCCCACACATGGTAATGCACATGGCAATGTCTTCATCTTTTTCCTGTGGCTTCACTGACTTCCGACTTCTGAATGCTCTCTGTGGCTTCTTTCTTTCTGATTTTTACTTTCTTACAAAGGACTCCAGTAGTCTAGATTAGAGCCCAACCTACTTCAGTTGGACCACACATTAACTGAAGTAACATCTTAAAGAGATCTTACTTATAATGGTCCCACACCCACCAGAATGAGGACCAAGGCCAAGAACATGTCCAAAATGGGGCAATTCAATTCAATCCATCACAATTTCTAGTCCACCGTAATCAGATTGAGATCTGCTGGTCAAGGGAGCCAGATGCCCACCACTGCAGACCTCGCTTTGTCTCTTCTCCATGTGGGTAAATGGTGTTCCATCCAGTGACTGTGTGAGTCATACTTTTGTTGGTGACCCCAACACCTGAAACTGTGGAGTAAGTTGACACTAAGATTGATGTTCCTGATGGCAGACATTGTTGTGTTCTTTGCTACCCTCCATGCAGTGATTCTCTTCTCCTGGAGGTGATAATAGATGTCTCTCCTCTGACTGACAGAAATTATTTCAAAATAATAAGTTTATTTAAAAGAAAAGAATAAAAATATTGTGGAGACCAGACAGAATATTTCCACTGGTGATCCCTTGAACTGAGAATAAAGAAAATGATGTCTATTTGTTTGTTTGTTTATTTATTTATATCTACTTCATATCAGTGATACTGTTTGAAGTTTTCACAACATACATGTAATTTATAGTTTAAATATAAGACATTTTAAAAAGATGACTTGTTTTTTATTATTTTGCAACTTTACTGAAGGTTCACAAAGGTAAATCCATAATTCCTGCTTTCAAATATACACCATAACTTGGGAAACTTTGCCTTTTTCATATCTAGATTATTTATTATATTCATTTTTAACATATCCCTCTATACTATTTTTCCCAAAAGTTTCTTTAAAAATATTTTAAAGATTCTTTATAGTGTGACATTTAAGTCAAATTAGTATTTCCATATGATTTGGGTTAAAACTACTTTTGGAAATTTGTTGGAAACAAGCAAGCATTTCTTATTGCCAGTGTAATTATGGAGCAAGCTGCTTAACAAATCATTTATCACTAATCAAAACATAAAAAGCACATCATCTGCCTTAAAGTATACTTCAAGTATGGCAGTGTGTATGATTTAACCCAGTGGTATGATAAAATTTGTTCCACAATATATCTTGTTCTCTGATATTGGAGTAAAATCAAATATACTTCTAAGCTAAAGATGCTAATCTCTTTTGATTTTATAAGATATGATGAGTTCCCAGGAATTAGAAAAAAAAACCTACACATCCAACCACTTTCACCCCTCCCCAAATTTTTTTAAATTTATTTTTTATTATCAAAGCGAAACAACATATAAACATGAACATTCTTAACATACAAACATTATGTGCATGGTGTACAATCAGTGGCTTACAATATCATCACATAGTAGTATATTCATCACCATGAATATTTTTCAAACATTTGCATCACTCCAGAAAAAAAGATAAAAAGAAAAAAGAAAAAATTCTTACATACCACACCCCTTACTCCCTCTCATTGACCACTAGTATTTTCATCTACTCAATATATTTTAACCTTTGTTCCCCCTATTTTTTTCCTATACCCCTTGCCACTCCCTTTCATTGTTCACTAGT